>QJPP01001715.1:0-44310 GCA_003996215.1 Jaltomata sinuosa | reverse complement strand
GGATAGAATATCTTAGCCTTTGCGTCAGATGCGAAAGGAAGCAGAGCATCTCTTGGTGACGATTTTTCTTGATTGCGAAAATAATTTGTGTTTTACACTTGTTATTCCTGCATCCAAAGAAAAGCTGTGAGTTTTTAAAAGGTGAGATTGACACGTACCTTAACTTGTCTTTGCCTCTTTGCATTGTTTTGATTCTGTGAATTCGAGCTCGCCATGTATTTTGGTAAAATTTTTGAGGACTTCTCAAAAATTTCTGCCCCAGTTTAAAATAAAATACTTTATGCAGGTCTTCCCATATCGAAAGATTGCCTCCGGTTTGCAGAAATTTTTAAGGTTTCTCAAAATTCAGACAATATTTTCATGTAAAGAGTCATGTATTCCTGCTTCACTCAAAGAAAAATATTAGCACAAAAGATATGATTGCCTTGCGCTTGACCATCACGATCCTAATTTTGAATCTGCATTATGATATTATTGGTTGCTTGACAGACTAAAAGAATTTAGGCTTAATGAGTGGATAGCTTGATCAAGGACAATTTGATTTGAAGGTGAAAGGAGAATTTTTTTTTTATTAGATTAAGACCGAACCCAATAATGAGCTGCCTACATATCCAAATGGAAATCAGGTCAAATGTAGTTCAGGAATACGAAGGAGAGTGAATAAAAGCAGAAGAAGTTTATTGATCATAAGACGGACAAATAGAGGATAGTAACACTTTGCATATGAGAGTCTTGTTCTCGTCAATTCCTTTGATGTAGCTTGCGCTTTCTTGTTAAGTGTCTTGGAAATATTTTTGTTGGATCACCTTGAACAATGACTGCATTTATCATGACAAGATTACTGTTTAGTGATCTTTGCACTTTTATTTTGCCCTTCTCAATCAGAGTCTGAATTTTGTGCCTCAATGCTGAACATTCCTCGATATCATGACCTTGAACATTTGAGTGATAAACACAACTTTTGAATGGATCAAAACACGGAGATGAGTACCTAGGAATCCATCCTCTTATTGGTTTCAACACTCCTTGAGCCCACAATCTTTGAAATATACTCGACAAAGTTTCCGTTAAAGGAGTAAAGATACGAGGTTTTCTCCCTTTTTGTGGAGAAAAATCGGGTGCCTGATACACCTCTGGAGAACTTTGTGGGTTATCGACTGGGGACATTCATCGAAAATGGCGTGGACTTGTTCAGAATTTTGATGATATTGTGTTTGAGGTACATGGGTCGATATCTTATTTCCTCTTTCATCCTGTGAGCTCTTCGATGTTTGAAAGGCGGCTTGTATTGTAGAAACATCATTGATTCTCCCCGTCTGAATGTCATATTCTAATTCTTTCCCAATTCGAATCAGATTATCAAAGCTTTGAATACTTGCAAAGTATAATGATTCATAATATACACCATCGAGTGATCTTATGAAGGTTTATACCAATTCTTCTTCAGGTACTGAAGGACGCACTTTAGAAGCTTCTAATCTCCATCGTGTTACATATTCCTCAAAAGACTCGTGATTCAATTTTCTTAATCCGAGCAAATTTAGCATAGTTGCATCGGCCTTAATGTTGAACTTATATTGTTCTACAAAGTCTCGAGCCATATCTTCCCACGAATACCATTTGTCAAAGTCTTGTTTGACATACCATGTGAGTGCTATTCCCGATAAACTCTGAATAAATAACCTCATAAGAAGAGCCTCGTTATGTCCTGTTCCAACTAATCTGCTGCAATAATCCTTAAGATGTGTGATTGGATCTCCATGCCCATCAAACACATTGAATCTTGGAACTTTGTACCCTAGCGGCAATTCAATTCCTGGATGTAGACATAATTTCTTATATCTCAGGTCATAAACATTTTCAGAGCGTAAATTTTGATCCACCCTCTCCTCTAAATCATGAATCCTTTTTTGCAATGCACCTAGCTTGTTGTTCTTATTTTCGCCAGATACAATCATGCTCGGTAAAGTACCACGATCAATGTGGGCGGAAGACATTTGTTCAGGGAGTGTATGAGTAGGGACGGAGAGAGGAGATATAGTCCAAAAAGTGTTTTGCCTGGAGCTAGAAGGAAGAAGACTAGCTTTCTTTCGAATACTGAGTGTATTTGTCATATTGCAGATTCTTAGTCGAATCGATGTTCAAACGCTAGACAACCTTTGAGCAAAATTAAACACAAATAAAATTATCATGTAGCATACATAAGCTTGAAACATTGAATAATAATGATGATAATGATACTTAAAAATAAAAGACGCCCAAAACGGACGAGAATTAAAATTTAAAGAGTGATTTAAACGCAGAGATTTGAGCTTTGCACGAAATTTATGATAGTAACAAAATTTATGATTTCGAAGGTTCGGCACGATACTAGGATGAAATCTTAAGAGACAAGGTAGTCGTAGGATGAACAAAGTTGATTATTGTTGAACACTAGAGCTCTCTCCACATTATTCTTTTCATCTAACGTTCAACTTTAGTCAACCTTAGGAGAAGTAGATTCATGATTAACAAAGGAGGAATGCACGAAAGAAAATATCTTATGAAGAACAATATTATGGAGTCATAGAGTGGAATGCCTTATTTATCTGAGTAACAAATTACGATTTATTCAGAATTGAATTAAGGTTATGAAGGATCTATACAACTCAAAAGCTGCGAGAGTCGAAAGATGACACAAACATCGAATGTTGATGATTGCAAGTCAAACTTACGATGAAATATGGACCCAAATAAATAGAATTTTGACAGAGAAAATAATATGTCCATGTAGAACGCGATGAGTCAAGGATATTCTAAAGGTAACCAATTACCCCAAGTGGTTAGAAAGGGGTCTAGGATATCCTATCAAGGATTAGATCAAATCAAGAGATGATTTGCATGTCAAAAGAAGATTTCTAGAGGACAAGCTCAAATCATAACGTTAGAATAAAGGAGGATTTGACTAGGCCCTAAGATTGTATGATCTGGGCCTAAAGGAAAAAGGTACGGTACTACAAAATTACTTGCATCAAGTGCAAATAAATGAATTTTGACGTCGCCTAAAGCTTGAAATTCTAAGAGTAAGAGATAGGCTAAGACAATAATGATAACGTAAATATAAAAGATTAGCACATAGCAAATAAATATATGCATCATTTTGGTGTCACGAACATCCATTTATAGTTAATACATACATGAGTTAACTATAAGAGGTGGGCACAACGCTATCTTAGGTTTTCAAGATTTGGATGGACACAGACTCAAGGTTTTCCTATGCGAGGAGGCACGTGGTCACACGGTAGCAAAACTATCCGCTCACCCCACGTCTATGCCAACTCTCTAAAATGGGTATTTGAAAGAATTTTGGAGAAGTGCAAAGGCACAACTCACGTGTATAGTGTGTGAAAGTGTGAAGTTCCCAAGTGGGGGAAGTATGAACGGAATGCCAGTTATGAAAAGCGATAACATGTAGCATATAAAAAAAGGAAATTAACATATTGAACAGTTAATGAAAGCAGTAAAGAAAAAAGCAAGTAAACAAATTAATAAAGAATCACAAGTAATTTGTCAAAAGAGCAAGCTAAACATGAAAAATAAAAATAACGAAATTAATTAGGAAGAAAAACATTCTTTAAATAAAATAAGGTAACACAAATTCCCACATAACATAAAATTCGTAATGGTTAGAACCTAAGTATTCCCAGCGGAGTCGCCATTCTGTCGCGCCCCGTTTTTCTCGCGGAAAAGCGGGTTTCGACGTGACAACTCTCTTTTTAGGAAGAGAGGGTGAAGAGTCGCCACCTAACGAATTTAAGGCGCGTTAGGGCGCCGTTCTAGCTAATTACAATTAAATTAAATTTTATTTTTAAGTCTACGCAACCAGAGAATCGGGTAAGGGTTCAAGTTACCTCGAAAGGAAGGTGTTAAGCACCTTTCGAGGTCCACAAATGTGGGTCCCTGCCGGATTCGTTATTTATGTGGGGAATAGGTGATAAATAATAGGTCGATTAATTAAACTAAAAACTATGTAATTAAACAAGTAAAACTTTATTTTAGACAAGTATTTAGGCTAATTTAATTAATAAAATCTAAGTGAGAAAATCAATCATGAATTAACCCAAGTAAATAAATAAACGAAAAGATCAGATAAGCGAGAAGTCAGAAGTGACACAATGATATAGGAAAAGAGACCTAATTACTAAGTGACTTAATTAACTACCCCAAACAGATGAAAAGAGACAAACCTAGGTTAATTCTAACCTATTCGGATCAGCGCCCGGCTTATTATCGGAGACAATTCCAAAGATATTGTCGTATTCTGCTCGGGTCGATTTCCATCATATCCGTCTATCTACCCGCCTAAGTTGGTTATTAAAATTATTATTAGCCTAAAGCGTACTAAAGAAATGAAAAATCTAGCGTACCTTAGTATGCCTACCCGTCCCAACTTAATGTCCAAGAGGCATTAGACTACTATTTTGGATATGGGTCTAGACAATAAGATTCCAAGGCTACTTAGTGAGACTCGAGATTAACGTCATACAAAACATAAAAGGACTTTAAAACAAGTAGCACAGAATGGTTTCGAATAGGCCTCACAATTCATACAATTAACACTTTATGTAGTTAAACCTATGGGCATGATATCTAGGGATTGAGATAGGCAGGAATAAAATTGATTTAAACTTATAGGCATGATGGCTAATTAAATGTAACTAAACTGATTCCAATATGCCGAAACTAATAGTTAAATAAATTGCATGCTAACACAAGTTTTAACTTATAGGCAGGGTTGCTAATTTAATGCAGAAACTGATTTTAACATGCTGAAAGTGGTTTAAGCATGCTGAACTGAATTTAAACTGATTTTAAATATGCTGACGCAGATTATTTATTAGACATGATAATTAATTACATAAGTTTAAAATCTACAATCATAGTTATTAGTTTACATGCAGGAACAGATTTAGGCAACTGATTATTTAAGACACTAAATGAATGAATTTTTTAATAAATGAATTTTTTAATCCTTTAACATGGTAACTAATGAATTAATATGCTAAAACGAATTCAGATCCTATAGGCATGGTATCTAAACGAATTAATATGTTGAAACTTTGGTTAGATCCTATAGGCATGATATCTAAATGGGATAATATACTGAAGTAAATTTAAATCATATTGGTATGCTATCTAAAAGGTTTAACATGCTGAAAACTTATTTAGTATTATAGGCATGGTAACTACTTAGTTTTAAAAATGCTGAAACAGTGACCAAATAAATTAGAACGTTGAATTAGATTGACTTATAGGCATGGTTTCTGATTTTAAACAACGAAGCAGATTTTAAGACTTAAACATGATTTCTAACAAACAATACTAATACAAACTCTATGGTCATAATTTCTAACCAATGAAAATTAATAAAATCCTATAGGCATGATTTCTACGGTAAGCAAATAGCAGGTAGTATTCCCCTCCCCCATAGCAGTCCCTTAAGTATTTTATTACATCGTCGGAGTTTATACAATAAATTATTACAGACCAAATAAATGAATGAGAAAAGAATTAAAAGAAAATAAAAAGAATCCAAGTCTTTGGAGACTCCCAAATCCCGGGCAACTCTTCATTGTAAAACCCATCTTCAAATAGAAAACCTGTCAAGCATGCCAAACAAAGATACAGAATACGGCGGGACTTATAGCGACCCTTGATACTTATCCCCGACATTGCAAAGTTTCATGAGGACCTCAAGGGTCCTAGGCATTGCCCATATCAGGGAGTATAGGATGCCAAGACCACCTATTCAATATAACGCGTGCCCAAACATCACAAAAATAAAATAAAGTCGTACAGTAAGATAAATAACACCCAAGCAACCATAATGGCAGTTGTATCACATAATCAAATAGGCAGAGATTATTAGCTTTAAACCCCTATAGTCATGATTTCTATTATACTCATAATTTATATACACAAATAAGGATACATACCAGTTGTAGTAAACAAATAGGAGAGGCTCGAAACCAGACACTTAGCAATCAACCTTTTCACAAAAGATAGTCTTAATAATATCAGAGTGATCGTGTGTGACTGTCCCCGATGCTCAGAACTTGAAGTTTCACAATAAGAGAAGAGTAGTGATAAAAGTCTTCTCCCAAAAATGTGGAAAATTTTCAGTCCCCCTTTAGGGGAGAGGGAGCAATCCTTTTATCTCGAGAAAAGCATTAATCAAGGACAATCAGAGAAGGTTCAAGGAAAAATCAATCACATAATTAGTGGGAGGGATATATTCAGAAAAACTAATCAGGGGATTATTTTCCATAAATAAATGAGCAAAATCAATTAGGAGAAAATTATGTCAAGACTATCATGATTAGATAAGTGTTAAAACATGCCAACTAATAAAAGAGGGATGATAAGCATTCAAGAGAAACAATCAAGAAAATCCTTTACTTAATTATCACATCCAAATCAAGTAGGAGCAGGTTATGTCAAGATTTCCTTAATTACCCAAGTACTGATGCTATCAAGCATTTACAAGAGCAAATTGAGAGAGAGCTAATCATAAAGATTTTTCCTCAAGAAAAGTAATCAGATCAATTTGTCACAAATCCAAACAAAGCTTATAAAGAAAGAGCTGTCATATGTTTGGAAGGCTGACCATACAGAGGGAAATCCTAAGTTGCCATGTTTAATATGTAAAGAGTCTGTAATGAATCAAACTTAAGCATGTAAGCAGTGTATACACACAGATTTGACCTAACTCAACTATCGCGAACATCACTTAAGGAATAATATACTGCTCAATTTGTTCAAATCAAGAATTAATCCAACAAGTAAGCACATGATATTCAAATCAGACACATGCATTAGAATTAATCATGCTCGATGAGAGTGAAAACATTCAAACAGACAGGAACATGTTTTACACCAAACTCATGCTCGAAATTGGATAATATTACCTATATCGAAGAATGTCAAACTTGGCCAAAACAGAAACGAACAATGATTTCTTGTTATCCTCGGAATGTGGTGGAAACAATTTTGACGAAATCGACCACCGGTACCTTGTACAGTTTCCTCTTTGCGGAGCTAAAAATAGGGCTTTGGATTTCTATTTTGGTGTGGTGGAGGTGCTGGTCAGAGATCAGAAGAAGAGATGGAGCTCTTTTTTTTGGGTGAGGGGTGGAGGTTGTTTCGTTGGAGGGGCGGTGGAGAGAGGAGATGAAGATGAGGGGGCGAGTTTGGGGTGGTTGTTTCTAGGTTCTGCCGGAGGTGGGGAGGACGGCGGAGGGAGTTTGTTTGGTGGAGGTTTCGCCAGAGACACGAGGCGGTGACATCGAGCCGCCACTCGTCGGTGGGGAGAGAAGAGGAGGAGAGTGAGGGAGATGGAGGGGTGGTGGCTGGTATGAGTGAATGCCGGTGAAGGGGTCGACTGGTAGCGTGAGGAAGATGAGAGAGAGGCGGTGAAGAGAGATGATGGCAGCGGCATGGTGGCGTGGAGATAGAGAAGGGTGGTGTTGGTTGGTTGAGCGCCGGAGCGGCGGGGGTGGCGATGGCAAAGTGAGGTGGGCGGAGCAGAGGGAGAGAGGCGGCTGGTGGTGGGGGAAAATGAATTAGGTTAGGGTTGGGGTTTGTTTAAAAGGAAAGAGAAAAGGGGTTTGATCTCGGCCGTTGATCGTATTAGATCAACGGCTGAGATTGAATTAGACTTGAGATTTAAAATTGGTCCAAATTAGCTCAATCTAGGCTAAAAATTGAAATAAATTAGGTAAGAAGGGGCTAGGATTTAAATAATTTAGGAAGAAAAAATTGAAATTGGGCTGCTATTTAATAAATAAAATACTACGTATATATAATTTAATAGATAAAATAATAATTGACGATAATTATCAAGCAAAGAATTTTATTTAAAATTAATTACGTATATATATTGTACGTAAAATTAATGACATGTAATATTATACAAATTTTATGATAAAATAGTAATAATTAAGAAATAAATTACATATTTATAAATTGCATATGAATTTAAAAAGTGTTAAGACGACGATAAAATACATGATTTATTTAGTAAATAAAAGCAATACGCGAGGAAAATTTAGCTTAAAAAATAAGAATAACTAGTAAAATAACAGCCCACGAGAGGTATACGGAGGTCAAAATTGGGTGTCAACACCGCTCAGAGTCGACATAAATCATATGCGGATGTGAGGAGAAGGGAATTAGAATTTGAAGTTGATGATTGGGTCTTTCTAAAGGTGTCACCCATGAAGGGTGTGATGAGATTTGGCAAGAAAGGGAAGCTTAGTCCCCATTTTGTAGGTCCTTATCGGATTCTGAGGAAGGTTGGTAAGGTTGCTTATGAGTTGGAATTGCCATCAGATTTGGAAACGGTTCATCCAGTTTTTCATGTTTCCTTACTGAAGAAGTGTGTTGGTGATCCGACCTTGATTGTTCCTTTGGAGGATGTAGGTGTGAAGGATAGTCTCACCTATAAGGAGGCCCCCGTAGAAATCCTTGACATTCATATTCGGAGGTTGAGAAACAAAGAAGTCGCTTCGGTAAAAGTTCTTTGGAGAAATCAGCTTGTTGAAGGAGCTATTTTGGAAGAGGAGTCAGCCATGAAAGCCAAGTACGATGTCCCTCTTCATGCCATTCCACCAATAGACTTCTCGCAGGTCACGGCACATCTTGGTGGCACCGGGGTGAATAGAATACCTGGAGCTATGGGCCTCTGTCAAAATCCACTGTCTCAACCCATCTATGTCAGGAACACACAATCGACCCTGATATCAAAGCACACTATCTCCCCCTTAGGAGAAAACCTCTACCCTTTGCTTATGGACTGTACCCTTCAACTGGTGTAAAATAGGATCATTGTCTTTCTTTTCTTTCACTTTAGCTACCAAAGATGATTCGAAACCATTCTGAACAATAACACCACCTTCCGTCAAATCCATAAGGCGAACTCCCAATCGAGCAAGTCGATGAACATCCTTGGCCAATTCCTTCTTTCTGTTTTCAACTGAAGACACACTACCCATGAACAATCTACTAATTGCATCCGCCACCACATTGGTCTTAGACAGATGGTAAAGCACACTCATATCATAATCCTTGAGAAGCTCAAGCCATATCTTTTGACGAAGGTTCAATTCCTTTTGAGTGAACACATACTGAAGACTCTTATGATTGGTGAACACATCCACGTGGACACTATACAAGTTGTGTCTCCAAATCTTCAAAGCAAAAACCACAACCGCTAACTCAAGATCATGAGTAGGGTAGTTTTTCTCATGAATCTTAAGCTGTCTCGAGGCATAAGCAATCACCTTACCACGCTGCATCAACACATAACCCAAACCAATCTTAGAAGTATCACAATACACAACGAAGTCATCTAGGCCCTCAGGTAGAACCAACACTGGATCTGTGGTCAATCTAGTCTTTAATTCCTGAAAGTTCTTCTCACATAGATCAGACCACTGAAATTTAACTTTCTTCTAAGTCAACTGGGTCAATGAGGCAGCAATGGAAGAAAACCCTTCCACAAATCTCCTGTAGTAACCAGCCAAACCCAAAAAGCTCCTAATATCAGATGGGGAAGTGGGTCTAGGCCAGTTCTTTACTGCCTCATTCTTTTGAGAATCCACTCGAATACCATCTCTAGTCACGATATGACCCAGAAAGGAAAAAAACTGCATCCAAAACTCATACTTGCTAAACTTAGCAAATAACTGTCGATCCTTGAGAGTTTACAACACCACTCTCAAATGATCCACATGCTCCTCCTCACTCCGAGAATAGATAAGAATATCATCAATGAAAATAATTACAAATATATCCAAATATTGCTTAACACACGGTTCATCAAATCGATAAAAGATGTGGATCATTTGTTAAGCCAAAAGACATAACCACAAATTCATAATGACCATACCGAGTTCTCAAGGTTGTCTTCAGAATATCATACTCTTTAACACGAAGGTGATGATAACTGGATCTAAGGTCGATCTTGTAGAAGAAACTAGCACCCTGAATTTGATCGAACAAGTCATCAATTCTAGGAATGGGATACTTATTCTTGATTGTGACCTTGTTCAACTGCCGGTAGTTGATACACATTCTGAGGGAACCATCTTTCTTTCGCACGAATTAGACTGGAACACCCCACAGAGTGATGCTGGTTCAAATAAAACCCTTATCAAGGAGGTCTTTCAATTGATCCTTCCATTCCTTGAGATCCGCGGGAGACATTCTATAGGGAGGAATAAAGATAGGATTCGTATCTGGAAGAAAATCTATTCCAAAGTCAATCTCTCGCTCGCTTGGGACTCCAGGAAAATCTTTGGGAAACACTTATGGAAACTCATTTACAACAGAAACATACTGAAGAGATGGGGCTTCAGACTCCATGTCCACAACCCGAACTATATGATAAACATAAACCTTAGAGATCATCTTCCTAGGCTTAAGGTAAGATATGAAACGACCTTTTAAGGATGGAAAACTACCTTGACATTTTAGGACAGGTTCATTTGGAAACTAGAAACTGATAACTCGAGTACGACAATTGACCGAGGCATAACATGCATACAACCAATCCATACCAAGAATAATGTCAAAATTGGTCATCTCTAACTCTACTAGATCCACTGAGAAGTGACTCTATGAAGGACCGAGATAGGGAAATTTTGGTAGATTATTTTGGCTAGGATTGCTCACCAACATGAGTAGAAACACAAAAGGGTTCTAAAAGTTGATCAGGACAAATCTCAAACTTACAAGCAACATAATGGGTCACAAAAGATAAGGAGGCACCGAGATCAAATAAAGCATACACATCTATAGAGAAGACTTTTAACATACTAGTAACAACATCTGGTGAACTCTCCTGGCCCTGACGAGAGGACATGGAATAAAGGCAGTTCTAGCGCTGACCACCAGAACTAGAAGCAACACACTACTGGGCTGGTCGACTCTCTGATGCTGCTGGGGCAGACTGAGTCCTACTACCTCCCTATCCCTTCTTAGCTAAAGGCAATCCTTGATCATGTGTCCAACCTGCCCACACCCATAGCGACCACCTGTGCTCAACCGACACCCCCACGGATGATTCTTTCCACACTTGTTGCAAACAGGGTGAGAAGGCCCTCTTGCAATACTACCCTGCGACTGCAAACCTGAACCTCTACCAAACTGATCATGATGAGGCCTGGGGGACTAGGTAGGAGCACTGGCTAAAGAATGCACAGGTCTCGATGACTTCTTATGAAATGAAGAGCGATGTTCACCTCCGAACTTATGATGGCCAAAACCTGAACCCTCGGATCTAACCCTCTTGTTCTTCCTAGCCATCTCCCTCAACTTGTCTTCCTCAATCTGATGAGCATGAGTCATGTGACCAGAAATGTTCATATCACTCAATAGCATAGTGGACCTATACTCTTTCTTCTCCAAATACGATACTCCATTGATGTACTTACTCATATTATCCTGCAGGTCCGCTACCATAGACAAAGCATACCTAGACAACTGAGTAAACCTCAAACTGTACTCCTGGACTGATATCAATCTCTGCCTCAAGTTCACAAACTCCTCGGCCTTAGCTTGCCTCAACTCTTAGGGAAAGAACCGGTCAATGAAAGCCCTCTTAAAACACTCCCAGGTCATAGGGATCACGTACCTAGCTCTAGCCTCCTTCCACTGAGTAAACCAGATATGAGCTACGTCTTTTAGCTGGTAAGAAGCTAGCTCAACACCCTCAACTCTGACAACCTACATCACGTCAAAGATCTTCTTCACCTCATCCATAAAGTTAAGCGAATCCTCACCAACTTTCGAACCCCATAATTCCGATGGGTTCATACGAATAAAATCTCTAACTCAGGCCGCTGCCCTACCTTAAGGGTGAATGGGGATATGAGCCTGCTGATTGGCTTGGGCAACCATAGTCTGGGCCAACATGTGAATAGCATTCTGAAACTCCGCATTCATGACCTCGGGGTCTGGAATCGGAGGATTAACATTTAAGGCATTGGCCCGGTGAAGCATAACACGGTGAAGAGGCATAATATGAAATGCATAAAGAACGGATTAAAGGGTTAATAGAGTTATACTCTATCCCACAATATTGATCAAGAAAGAAGTGAAGTTTTTTTCCTAAGACACCTCATAGCTTCTCTCTCATAAGTGTGGAGCGCTTCACACAAATGAAAGAGACTCTACTCTATGCAGCTTTAAATACCCTAGGACTCTTGAACCTGAGGCTCTGATACCAAGTTTGTCACACCTCGAGGCTTACCCCTAGACATAACACGGGATCCGGGACCACAAGTATCCCAAGTTAACCCTTGGTCATAGCATACTCAGATATATTTAAGAAAACAAAGCGGAAGCATAATAATGAAGATAGAAATCCACAAACTGAAATGGGATAAAGTCTATGAAATACCGATTAAGAATACAAACTAGCTAGGTCTGAAGCCTCTAAATCTGAAATAAGAGTTTATGGGACAAAACCCCAACTAACTCAGAAGTCCAACAGGAAAGAGACATAAAAACACTAATAATACTATGGTCCTCAGATGATGAGGACTCACCAAGATAGTCTGGATGGCTGGCAACGACTAGCCACACGCCTGAGGAGTAGAGCCTGAATCTGCATTATAATAGGATACAACATAAAATATGCGTCAGTACTATATGATGTACTGAATATGTGAGATATGCATGAACGTGATAAAACATATTTAGAACATGGGTAAAACTGAGTTCATGCATCATGAGAGAAATCATAAGTCAAGATCATAGTTAAAGCTGAAAACATGAAATAGAAGAGCATAAGTCTTAAAACTTTTATACGGGAGTTTCTAATACCCGACATAAACCATGGTGAGCCACATGGAGTCCAGTATCATGCACCCACACTGAAAAAGGTTGTCCTAACCGTCCAAGGTTAGAACCATGTGAATAGGATCCTGTCATGAGCCACAGAGGGCAACCTACGGTGGCACATAGTTTTGGACTTGGGTTATCTGAACCCTCGTCGCTCTATGCTAAATACTACTCCCAAAATAATACATATATCTCATATCATACTTGTGGGATATCTGATGCCAAAACTGATCATAACTGATGACATATCTGATGTCATATTTGTTCGAAAAACATAGAGACATATGTGATGTCATGCACTTTCAGTTCATAAATCTTAAAACTTAGCATATCCATAATTCAAAATACACTTTTCTTTCTAAATTCATGACTTGAAGAATTAGTCATGCAATTTCATGAATACATAAGATCATGTTATCTAAACATGTCAAATTTCTGCTTAAAAATATGCAATTCAATAGAATCATGCTGGAATCAACTTTAATACATGGGATTTTGAAATCGATTAAGGGACTTCAAATAAATCATAGATTAGTAATGAAAAACCATAAATTGATGCTCAAAAACCGATTTCATAATTTTCCCCCAATTTGAATCAAAACCATAATTTCACAAGTTCATTAATCAAAATAAGAATTTAGGGTTTTGGACACAAGGGTGAAAGGAACCTATTGTTGAATACCTACATACCTTAATTGAAGCTAACCCAACTGAAATTGAAAAGAAAAGGAGGCTTGAACTTGGAGCTTAAAGGAGTTCTTTTCCCTTTTTGGATAGAATAACGTAGAATGAGAATGACTTAGGCTATTAGGGGGTTAAACCTTACTAATAAGGGTAAAAAAGACCTCATTTAGGAGTTAAATGATTTGGAGAAAGACCAATTTACCCCTGACTTAAGGATAAAAAAGTTGTAGGAAAAGCCACCTCACGGGCTGTCCAACGGGCATCACACCCACGACGGCCCATCGAACCAAGGCGTCTGGTAAACTGAGTTGAGGTAAGGGCTGCTGGTTGGTTTTGAGGGTGCGCCCCATGGCCCATCACAACTTTGATGCCCGTGGAGATTGCCTGTCGAGAAAGGGGGAGTATAGGGAGAACTCCATTAGACCATTTCAATGGTGGGCTTCAATAGGACGTCATACCCATGATGCCTTTGTATCTGATCATCATCTAGAAAGGGTGCTGCTCGACAGCCGCTGGTGGCGCACCCCACGGTCCGTTGGGACCCTGACGCCCGTGGCAGGTGCCCATTGGGACTAACAGTTGCATAAAACTTTAGGTTTTGAGTTAGATAGTTGGTTCAGATTCTGGGGTGTTACAGGTGGAGCTCAAGCAGCTGCAGGAGTATGTGAGATGACCCCTCTCTTACCCCAGGATCCGGTTGAGTAGAAAGTTAAGGTTGTCATTGAAAAGGGCACAAATCAGGCAAAGGCGGCACCAACTGGAGGTGCAGGCCTTCCCCCTATCACGCCCGATGTATTTCAGCAAGTGTGGAGATTTCTTAATATACTGGTTGGTGCGGGAGCCACCCCTACAGGAAATGCAGATCAGGTTCTAGGCACTCAACTGGTAGTTGCAGTGGCTCCTAGGTTGGATGCAACATTGGGTACCAATGAGTTTTTCCATCCAATGCTAGGACCTGTTATGACAGGGAATGAGCACGAGATGCTGACGAAGTTTCTGAAGCTAAAACCTCCTACATTTCAGGGTACTGAGAAGGAAGATGCTTATGAATATCTTGGATTGTTATGAGAGGCTTTACAAGTTGGGTATTATGCAATAATATGGGGTTGAGTTCATCACTTTTCAGCTGTAGAGTGATACTAAGCAATGGTGGAGGTCTCATGTGGAATGTCGGTCATCTATTTTGCCTCTGCTGATTTGGACATAGTTTCATTCTCTTTTCTTAGAGAAGTATGTGCCCCATACCTTCAGAGATCACAAAAAGGATGAGTTTTTGGCTATAGAACAGGGTGGCATCGGTCTCAGCTTATGAGGCCAAGTTTCATGCCTTGTCCCATTTTGCTACTCAATTGTTGGCACCGAATAGGAGAGAATTTGGTTGTTTGTGAAAGTTTTGAATACTGAATTGCAAGTGTTGTCCATGCACATGACTTCAGCAGGGAAGAGCTTCAATGAGGTCACAGACTATGTAAAGAAGTTAGAAAGGGTCAGACAGGTTGGACAGGCTAAGGTGTTACCCAAGAAGTCTCAAAACGATTGAAATTTCAGTAGTTCATACTCTAGGGGCCACAATCAACAGGTGTATTTTGCCCATCCTATTTAGTCCGCCTTGCCAGCTGCTACAGCTGGTCTTCCTGGAGCTAGTCAGCAGTTTTTAGCTCTTAGAGGCCTGGGAGCTTCTTATACATCTACCAGCAGGCCTACTCTTGATCGCGGGTGTTTCCATTTAGTGACCTGGGTCACTTCAAGAGGGAGTGCCCTCACAGATATACGGGTAATCAGACTCAGCAGTAGTCTAAGGCTGTGGTTCCAGTAGGTAGATGTGTCTATGCTAGAGGTCATCCACAGGGTGGGCGAGGTAACTTTCAGGGAGGCCGGAGACACAAAGGTAATAGTGGCGGGGGCAGAGGTATGGTGAAACCAGCCAGGGAAGTTGCTCGGATTGATGACCAAGATCACTGTTATGATTTTCCAGGGAATTCTGAGATTAAGGCATCAAACGCGGTGATCATAGGTATAATTCTTGTCTGTGATAGAATGGCTTCTGTACTTTTTGATCTAGGTTCTACTTACTCTTATTTGTCTGTGAAATTTTCCTTGGGTCTAGATTTGATTTGTGATGTCCTTGATTTCCCTATCTATGTTTCTACCTCGATTGGAGAGTCTATGATAGTGACTCATGTTTATCGTACTTGTCCTGTGGTGTTTGTGGGGTTGCAGACTTGGGTAGATTTGGTTATTTTGGACATGTTAGACTTTGATGTTATCTTGGATATGACATGGTTATCTCCTTATCATGCAGTATTGAATTGTGACACTAAGACTATGACTCTAGAGATTCCAGGTAAGGATAGGCTAGAGTGGGAAGGTGTATACAAGCCTAAGCAGGCTAAGATCATATCATTTGTACGGGCTAGGAATCTAGTGGGGAGAGGTTGTTTGGCCTTCTTGGTTCATTTCTGGGATGATAGTGTGGAGCTCCCATCGATTGAGTTGATTCCGGTTGTTTTGGAGTTTCAGGAGGTGTTCCCGGTAGACCTGCCTGGTATGACTCCGGATAGAGATATTAATTTCTGTATGGATTTGGAGCCGGACACTCACCCAATTTCCATTACTCCAAATTGTATGGATTCGATAGAGTTGAGGGACTTTAATACTAAGCTTCAGGAACTCTTAGGTAAAGGTTTTATCCGTCCTAGTGCTTTACCTTGCTCTAGTCTTGTTTGTGAAAAAAAGGATGGTAGTATGCAGATGTGTATAGACTACAAGCAATTGAACAATGTTACCATATGAAATAAGTACCCTTTACCCTATATAGATGATCTCTTTGACCAGCTATAGGGTGCGTATGTGTTTTTGAAAATTGACTTAAGGTCAGGGTACCATCAATTAAAGATTAGGCCTGAGGACATCCCTAAGACTAATTTTTGGACTTGGTTTGGGTATTACGAGTTCCTAGTCATATCGTTTGGGTTGACCAATGCGCCGGCAACATTCATGAGTTTGATGAATGGGATATTCAAATCTTATCATGATTCGTTCGTCATTGTGTTTATAGATGACATCTTGATCTGCTCCAAGGGTAGGGAGGAGCATACTGAGTATCTCTGCATTGTGTTGGACATTTTGAGGCACCAGAAGCTATATGCAAAATTTTCTCAGTGTGAATTTTGGTTGACTTCAGTCGCTTTCCTTGAGCATCTAGTGTCAGAAAAAAAGGTGATGGTGGATCCCCATATGATTGAGGCAATTAAGAGTTGGGTCTGACCTAATTCTGTTAAAAGATTATGATGTGACCATCCACTATCTCCGGGTAAGGCTAATGTGGTGGCAAATGGGTAGTTTGGCTTGTTTGGGGGTGTGTCCAAATAACCATTGGCAAAGGAGATTCAAGCTCTAGAATTTAAGTTCATGCAACTAGGAATATCATAACAGGGTGGGGTATTAGCCAGTATTGAAGTCAAATTCACTTTTGAAGAAGAAATAAGGGCCAAGCAGTTTCAGGATACACAGTTGAACAAGATTCGAAGCAAAGTAATATCCAGAGAGTCCAGGGATGCCACGTTGGACTCTGGCAGGGTGATGAATTTTTGAGGGAGGATTTGTGTTCCTCGGGTCTATGACATAATTCATAAGGCATTGGCAGAGGCTCATGGTTCACAATATTTGATTCATCCAAGCGTAACCAAGATGTACAGGGATTTGAGGCAACTTTACTGGTGGCTTGGGATGAAAAGAGACATAGCTAAATTTATGTCCAAGTGTCAGAATTGTCAGCAGGTCAAGTATGAGCATCAAAGGCTTGCAGGACTACTTCAGAGAATGCCTATTCCCTAGTGGAAGTGGGAAAGGATAGCTATGGATTTTGTGGTGGTAATTCCCAAGACTTTGGGAAAGTATGACTCAATTTGGGTCATTGTGGACCGGCTAACCAAGTCAGCTCACTTTGTTCCGTCAGGGTGGACTATAATTTGCAGCAGCTGGTTAAAATCTATGTTAAGGAGATTGTGTGTGAGACTGCATGGGGTACCACTTTCCATCATTTCAGATAAGGGTACGTTGTTTACCTCTAAGTTCTGGGGTAGGTTACTTGAAGAGTTGGGCACTCAACTCATTTTCAGCACAACTTTCCATCCTCAGATAGACGTCAGTCGGAAAGGATAATCTAGGTGTTAGAATACATGCTGAGAGCATGTATGATTGACTTTGGGGGTTATTACGACCAATTTCTACCGTTGTGTGAGTTCTCATACAATAACAACTACCACTGCAGTATCGAAATGACACCATTTGAGGCCCTGTATGAGAGGGGATGTAGATCATCCTGAGGGTAGTTTGAGGTAGGCGATGTGAAGCCCTTGGGCATAGACTTGGTGAGGGAAGCACAGGAAAAAGTAAGGGGCAGTCAGACCAAGTTGCTAGCAGCCCAGAGCCGGTAGAATGAGTACGCAGATCGCAAGGTAAGAGACATGGATTTTCAGGTTGGTGAGCAAGTATTATTGAAAGTGTCACCAATGAAGGGGGTTATGCATTCTGGCAAGAAGGGAAAGCTCAGACCGCGGTATATCAGACCATTCGAGGTTTTGGAAATTATAGAGCCAGTGGCTTACAGGTTAGCACTGCTGCCCAGTTTATCAGGAGTCCATCCAGTCTTCGATATATCCATGTTGAAGCAATACCATGGGGATGGGGAATACATTATTAAATGGGATGAGATATTACTAGACAAGGATCTTCAGTACAAAGAGGAACCGGTTGTGATTCTTGATTGGGATGTCCAAAAGTTGAGGACAAAGGATATCAAATCTGTGAAAGTTCAATGGAAGCGTCATCCGGTTGAGAAAGCCGCTTGAGAAATCGAGAGGGACATGCAGGACAAGTACCCTCACTTGTTTGAGGATTCAGGTACTACACTTTTCCCTCTTTTATTTCATCTTTTCGGGTCTTGATTGTTCGAGGATGAATGATGGGTAAATTAGTATCTATTATAACGACCAGGTCCATCGTTATGGGTAAACTTTTTGTGCTAAGTTTTGAGTTAAAAAACTTCTGGGTTTGGGAGTCGAAAATTCTGGGCTAGGCTAGTCTTGGATGATTTCTGAGCAAGATATGGTCTAGGGAAATCCAGGTAAGGATTGGGTAATGTGTTCTATAGTGAGCTAGTTTTTTCATTAGCTAAGACATAGAGGAGTCCGGGGGACTCTTTGAAAGTGAATTTGGGTGAGTAGAACTCCCGGTATCAAGGCTGACGTGAATGGGTTATTCTGAAACATCAAGATTTAAAGGTGTGTTGTAAAATAGGCACTTTTAAGGGATTTTATGACTTTTTGTCCCATGTCAACCGCTATAAGCGGTTGACACAGCGCGGTAGCGACCACCACTATAGCGGAATAATTTCCACTATAGCGAAAGTCAACTTTGATCAGCACCGCCATAGCGATCGATTCCACTATAGCGACAACACTATAGCGGTGTACAGACTGCAATAGTAGACTGAGTCAGGATTTAATGCAAAAACTTTTCCAAAATGTTCAGTTTTCATCAAGAACAAGGGCAAGGGCAATTTTGGGCGAACCTTACTCATTTTTCACCATTTTCATCCCAAAGGTAAGGTTTTTACTCCCCTAACATAATACTATCTTTCCTACATTATAGAATTTCTAGTTGTGGACTTGGAGAAAGGTTTGGGTTATCCTAAGAATGGTAGAATCCGAGGGAAAAGGGGATTCTAGGGCGTAGAAGTTCTTGAGTCTTGATTATTCTTGTTGGGTTATGATCAATTAGCCATAATTCTCTAAATGTATCCATAAAAATGATAGACTTAGGTGAATTAATGGTGGGAAAGCTCGAGAATGGGTAGAACGATCATAGTTTGGCTTGGGGATTGAGATTTTACATAATCCGGGTAACTAGTAGGCCATGTGGACTGATTTTAGTATCTTGTAATTATCTTTAGACAAAGAACAAGCAAAGGCTTTGGAATACGGGAAGACTTTGGTCCAGTAGAGCTTTGTGTAATTTAAGGTGGGTGATGGTTATTAATTTCCCAATATGTAGTATGTGTTCATGTACTATCGCTTAATATTGTGTGAGTTTGCATGCTTAGGGAATGAGATTATGAATGTCTGTCATCCGGTTATCAATCTTGTGAAATGAACTTGTTTTGTTACTTGTTGGTTTACATGTCTTTGTTAATTGTTTCTTGATTGATTGGATTTTGTGTGACATTCGGTTGGCTCGGGTGCCACGCTTGGTACAAGTTATATATTAGTTGGCTCGGGTACCACGCCTAGTATAAGATACTTATCAGTTGGCTCAGGTACCATGCCTAGTACATGATATATAATGATTGGCTCGGGTAACATGCCTGGTACGAGTTTGATTTACTTGCATTGATTGTATTCTTTCGATGGTTCCATGAGTGGTCCGGGTTGTATTCTTGAATTGTGATTTCTGCATATGTTTCATGAGAGGCCGGGTGATTATATTTAAATGTAAGGTTGGTCTTAGTGTAGACTCGGATTGCATGTTGAAAACATAGGTGGTGTCCTAGGTATCCTTGGTGGGTCTGGGTTGTGTGAAAAGGACATATGTTTATTGTCACTAGTTTGTCATTGGTTGCTAATTGGTTACATATGGTCGATAAGATAAGGAAGAGACTTGTAGTCTAGTTATATTGTTGACTTATTACATGTTTACTTCACTTTACTCAGCTTTGGTTTACTGTTCATATCTTGTTTATTGGAGCTGGACGATAATCCTACCAGTACATGGTGGTTGTGTACTAATTCTGTACTTGCCTCTTTTTTTGTGAGTACAGGACATCTTCCAGCAACTGACACATGACCTCTTTTGTAGTCCCAGCGCATTCAGATCTCAAGGGTGAGCTACTTCGGTCGAGCTACCTTGTCTTTGTCATTTAGTTATAGCCCAATTGTTTCGGGCTTAAACTCTCATTTTGCTTTTAGGGTTGCATCCTCGTACTCTAAACTATTAGTAAAATATTTTGGTACGGTGACTTTCAGGTTCTAGGGAGGTTTTCCGCAGATTCTTATTTTATTAGTGTTTTGAGATTGTGAATGTTAGTTTCTTTTATGCAAACTGATTTTGAGCTATTAGATTTTACTAAGTGTTGGGTTAATATTGATTCGCTCATTCGGGGGTTTTGGGTGGGTGCCACTCATGACGGGTTGGGTCGTGACACCTGTAAATACTATTTCTAACCTAAACTATTTTTAATTAGTGCTTAATTTTCTTTATGGTTTAAAATAAGCTATTTGGCATGAAAACACTTGTTATTCAAAGATTACAGGTAAGCTTCAAACAATTATTAGTATTACGGACTTGTTAAACTTCTGGACTAATATTGACGGAGCATGACTGGTGATGCAATATTGCAAGTCAGTTTGTTAATATTAGGATATCTTTTTTATAAGGTCTTATCTAGAATTAAACCATGCTTGATTTTGGTTTTGATTGAAGTGTGTTAGTGGCACTTCATTTGAAATTCAGACAGTGGCTTTTCCAACTTATCACATAGGTGACTTGGTCTGATGTTTAAGGGAGGATCTAAATGGGAACCTCAGGGTTCACATGAACCCAATAGCTTCTGCGCAAGCTCTGTATATGTATTAAGAATCCACTAAATATCGATAAATATTTAAATGTGGACCAGTTATTATTGTATATTAATTTGAAATCACCAGAGAAACCATGAACTTAAAATCCTGAATTTACCTCTGCTAAGGTTAATGGTTCTTTGCACTAAACTCATTCATGGGTACCACGCATGGTACAGTTTCTACGATTCATTAGTTGGCTTGGGTACCACACCTGGTACAGGTTCTATGATTCATTGATTGGCTCGGGTACCACGTCTAGTATAATATTTATGATAACAATTATTATTGCTATTTATATTAGTTCCATGAGTGGACCAGGTTATATTATGACTGTTATTTTGGGGATCCTTGTGTGATATGTTTACTTGGCATATATTTGGGATTCTTGTGTGGTCCGGTTACTTGACATATATTTGGGATCCTTGTGTGGTCCGGTTACTGGGCATATATATTCTGTTATTGTCTACTTACTCATGGATTTGGTATAAGGTATAAGTTATTATTGTAGAGTCATAGTTGTTGACTTGGTTAATGATTGGCAGTCAGGCTCTTGACTTAGTTTATTGTCAATATTGATTACATTTGACTGAATTGTCTACTAATGGTTGATGAGGATAAGGATGTGAATACTCATAGGTAATATAAAGGATAAAGAGAGCACAAGTGGATGAAAGTAATGTAGATTAAATTATTATATAAGTTGTAATTTCTTTCTGTGATCTCTATATTGTGTTTACGTGATCTAACGTTAGTCGATCGATGATACCTACCAGTACGTGTTATTGTACTGATACTACTCTTGCTATACCTTTTTGGGTATAGTCTGGTTGCAAGATTCAGTAGATGTTTAAGGCATGACGCGATAAAGATCTCCAGCAGCTTCTGTTATTTTTTCCTTACAATAGAAGTTGTGTATTGATTTTGTACTCACTCTTAGTAGCTCTTGTACCTGTTTAGACTAGTTCCTAGGGAGGGTTTTCTATTGTATTTTTTAAAATCTTTCATTGTTCTCAAATCCTTTGTAACTGTTTTTAAATATTAAAGGCAATTCTTATGATTTCTTATTTACTTTCGCATACCGATTTTAATCGTGTGGTAAGAGTTCTCCTATCTAGGTGATTTAGAGTAGGTGCCTGCACAATCTAATAGTTGTATCGTGAAATTTAATTACTTATGCGAAAAGAAAAGTGATTCGAAGCAAACAAATAAGTAAATAATTTTAGGGAAAAGGACACCAGGTGACCATCCTGGGAAAATATTTTCACCAAAAGTGGCCTTTTCAAAATTGACCCATAAATGGCCACTCGGTTATTTATATGGGACAAGTACATGCATGCCCCTTAGGAGCAAACTATTTACATCTAAATACTTCTTTACGAAAAATACCCCTCTAACTAATTATAGAAAATACCCCCTTTCTATCAAGCCCCGAAACTACCCCCTGGACGCAACAGGGTGCTTAGTGTCACAAGTGACCCCAAGCAAACCAATGGCATGTCATATCTTCAATGAAACCAATTTAGGGATATGTACTGTACAGAAGCTAAAGCAATTTAATATCTGAAAACAAGAAGAGAGCCCAACAAATCTAAAATGGGTATAATATAAAATAAAATAGTTTAGTGCTGACTGAACACAACACTAACAACTGCTGAATCTAGTCTATGTCTGAAAGTCATCTAACTGAATATGAGTAGATGGGACATGCCCCCAACTAACTCTACAAATCTAAAACTGAAGGTAAATACTGAAATGAAGCATGTATATTGTCCTCGAACTAATGAGGACTCACCACTGAACTGCCGAGTATGAACTGGGGAACCGAACTAGACATGATATGAATACTGAGTGCCTGAACCTACATCATAAAATGATGTAGCACAAAAGTATGCATTAGTACTTTGAATGTACTGAACATGCAGGATATATATACAAAGCTGAGCAATATAGAACTGAACATGAAGATAGATATACTGCAACATAACTTAAAACTGAACTGAATGCAATGACCAAGTATAAATCATGAAATAGCATGCTGAACTGAATTATGAACATAAATACTGGATACAAGGTCAATGCATATGAATCTCACTGTGGGAGACACTACTAACCGTCATACCCCAAGTTGAGCTAACTATGGGGCCAACCTGTGACCCTGGATGGGAGGGTGTTCATACCTTGCCAAGGGTATGAACAAGTCTGACGTGGATCCACTACTGATGTCCACAAGGGACAAGGAGGTGCAGCCTAGTCTGACAGCTGACTCCTTTGAACCTACGGTGGCGCCGTAGTTCTGGGACTTGAGGACTTCTACTAAAGGTCTTAGCCTAAACTGACAGTTAAGCCTTCATCCCCTCTTCCGCTCGGTACTAAGTCTACTCCCAACTGAATGTGAACAACAATGTACTGAAATTATGGATAGCTCAAAATACTGGAAATCAACTAAGAATGCAACATAAATATACTGGGAGATATGGTATTTGAATCCTGGTACATGAACACATAATTAGCATGTCTAGTGAACTTAATTCATGAAATACTGGAAGTACACAACTAGGTTTTCCGAACATTATACATGGAACTACACTAATTCTCCAAGAACATGTAGTCAATACCATAGAGATTGTAGAAACTGAATTACGATAAATCTCTAAGTTCTAGGAACCCTAGGTTTGACAATTCATGGAGGCAACCAAAAACCAATTGAAATCTAGGGACCTAATGGGTGAAATGAACCCACTAGTGAAATCCCACATACCTGGTGAAGAAATCTATGGAGAAATCCTTGGATTTTTGGGGCTGAACTTGGTGAAGGCTTATGCTTGTTCTTGGGAGAAAACTATCGCCTCTTTAGATTTTTTTCTTTCTATGTCCGTTGAATTTAGGATAATAAGGGTTTTAGGTATCTTTTGACTAATAAAGTAGGCTTAGAGTAGTCAAAATGATGTAGCCTAGGCATTAAATTAGGTAGAAAATGTCTGGAATGCCCCTAGAATTTAATTAGAAAAGCTGCTGAAAATCGCGACCCAGGGATCACGACTGGGTTCTACGACTCGTGGAAAGTTCCACGGGTCATGGAACCCTATCGTGGTTTCCTGGTCCTGAAAGCTGGTCACTAGAACAAACCCTACGAGTTGGGTTCACCACTCATGGAAACTTCCACGGGTCGTTGAACCCACTTGTGGTTCCTGTATGAAATTCTTGGTCCTCTGAACTTTGGTTCCACGAGTTGGGTTCACGACTCGTGGAAACTTCCACGGGTCGTAGAACCCCATCGTGGTTCCTGAGGACTTAAGTATAGGATACTGGAACTGGTTCCACGACTTGGGTTCATGACTCGTGGAAACTACCACGGGTCGTGGAACCCAATCGTGGTTCCTGAAGGTCATCTGCTACAAAGATTCCACGGACAAGTTCTATGGTCAGTAGAAACTTCTACGGTCCATAGACTTGAGTCATGGAATGAACTTTAGAGGAGCAGTCCTCTGATATTTGTTCCAAGAGTCCAGTCCACGAGTCATGGACTGTTCCACGACTCATGGAAGTGACTCATGGTTTTACTGATAGTAGAAATTTTTTATTTCCTCTGGTTTTCTGAGCTAAGTCTGGGCTTTAATATTCTGGGGTGTTACCATATCTCCCCCTTGGGATCATTCATCCTCGAATGAAGACTAAACAAGCTGAGTTTGGAGGGAAAGAGCTGAATCCTTACCAACTGAGTACTAGAAATTGATATCTAACTAAACTGAGTTCCAGGAACATGCAAATATGCTGAAATGCAAAGATAACTGATGGAACAATGGTACTGAGACTGAATTACACAAGAGTAAACTGAGATACTGGAGAGGAACTATTTACCTCAAGCTGAAATAGAATCGGAAGGAAAAAAGTGGGGGTACTTGAACATCATGGCTGCTTCTGCTTCCCAAGTAGCTCCCTCTACGGACTGATTCCTTCACAAAACATTAACTGAAGTGACTTCCTTATTTCTCAACCTACGAACCTGACGGTCAAGAATTTCAATGGGAACCCCCTCATAAGTAAGGTCATCCTTCACATCCATACTCTCTAAGGGTACTATCGTAGTCGGATCACCCACACACTTCTTCAATAGGGAAATATGGAAGACTGGATGAACTGCTGCTAGTTCTGATGACAACTCTAACTCATAAGCCATATTACCAACCTTTTTTAGGATTCTGTAAGGACCTACATATCTGGGACTGAGCTTCCCTTTCTTGCCGAATCTCATCACCCCTTTCATGAGTGACACCTTAAGGAAAACCCAATCATCAATCTCAAACTCTAAGTCTCTTTTCCTCACATCTGCATAGGACTTCTGACGACTCTGAGCTATTTTTAGCCTCTCTCTGATGAGTTAAACTTTCTCCATAGCCTCATGTACCGAATCTATCCCAATCAAAGCTGCTTCACCTACTTCGAACCAACCAACAGGTGACCTACATCTACGCCCATAGAGGGCCTCATTTGGGGTCATCTGAATGCTGGAATAGAAGCTGTTATTGTAGGTGAACTCTATGAGAGGTAGGTGATCATCCCAACTACCTTTGAAATCGATCACACAAGCTCTCAACATATCCTCCAAGGTCTGAATAGTACGCTCAGCCTGACCATCCGTCTGCGGATGAAATGTTGTACTGAGGTTCACCTGGGTACCAAGACCTTTCTGGAAAGATCTCCAGAAATGAGATGTAAAGTGAGGGCTCTATCTGAAATAATAGACAAGGGAACCCCATGCAACCTGACTATCTCACTGATGTAGAGCCTGGCATAATCCTCCACTGAATCTGTAGTCTTGACTGCCAAGAAGTGAGCTGACTTAGTGATCCTGTCCACTATCACCCAAATGGAGTCATGCTGTCTGCGAGTACGGGGTAGACCCGTTATGAAATCCATGTTAATCACTTCCTACTTCCAAGTAGGAATGTTAATCTCCTGAGTCACACCTCCTGGTTTCTGATGTTCTACCTTTACCTGGTGATAGTTGGGGTACTTAGCCACAAAATCTGTGATGTCGCTCTTCATGCCGTTCCACCAATAGACTTCCTGTAGATCATGGTACATCTTAGTGGCACCTGGATGAATGGAATATCTGGAATTATGGGCTTCTGAAAGGATCTGCTGTCTCAACTCACCCACTTTAGGAACACATAAGCGACCCTGATAACGGAGTATACCATCTCCCCCTTGGGAAAAAACCTCCACTCTCAGTTGATGAACTGCAGGCTTCAACTGAAGCAGTATGGGATCACTATCCTATTTCTCCTTAACTTCAGCTACCAATGAAGATTCTGACCCATTCTGAACTATCACACCATCGTCTGTCGTGTCCATAAGGCAAACTCCTAGGCAAGTAAACCGATGAACATCTCTGACCAGTTCTCTCTTCTCCTCCTTAACATAAGATACGCTACCCATAGACAGTCTACTGAGGCATCAACCACTACATTGGCCTTACCCGGATGGTAGATCATATTCATATCATAATCTTTGAGGAACTCAAGCCATCTCCTCTGACAAAGATTCAACTCTTTCTGGGTGAACACATATTGTAGGCTCTTGTGATTTGTGAACACATCAACATTAACACCATAGAGATAGTGTCTCCAAATATTTAGGGCAAACACAACCGCTGCAAGCTCGAGGTCGTGAGTCGGGTAGTTCTTCTCATGGGCCTTAAGCTGTCTGAAAGCATAAACTATGACCTTACCTTGCTGAATCAAAACACAACCCAAGCTGACTCTGGATGTATCACAATAAACCACATAACCATCTGAACCCTCTGGTAGAGTTAAAAAAAGAGTTGTAGTCAACCTAGTCTTCAGCTCTACGAAACTTTTCTCACACTCCTCTGACCATTGAAACTTGACCTTTTTCTGAGTCAACTTGGTCAATGGGGCAGCTATGGATGAAAATCCTTCTATAAACCTCCTGTAATAACCAACCAAACCCAAGAAACTTCTGATGTTTGTCGGAGAGGTGGGTCTGGGCCAGTCCTTTACTGCCTCAATTTTCTGGGAATCAACATATTTCCTTTCTCTGGATACCACATGACCAAGGAAAGCGACAGACTGTAACCAAAATTCACACTTGCTGAATTTAGCAAATATTTGGCGATCCTTGAGGGTCTGGAGAACAAATCTCAAATGAGTCGCATGCTCCTCCTCATTTTGAAAATAAACAAGGATTTCATCAATGAAGACAATGACGAACAAGTCCAAATACTACTTGAACACCCTGTTCATTAAGTCCATGAAAGTTGTAGGAGCATTGGTTAGTCCAAAAGACAGAATAACAAATTCATAGTGACCATATCGAGTCCTGAAGGCTGTTTTCGGGATGTCACTATCTCTGACTCTGGGCTGATGATTGTCGGATCTGAGGTTTATCTTGGAAAAGTAACTAGCACCCTGTAGCTGGCCGAACAAGTCATCAATCCTGGGGATGGGGTACTTATTCTTGATTGTGACCTTATTCAACTGACGGTAGTCAATGCACATTCTGAGGAAACCATCCTTTTTATGCACGAACAACACTGGAGCACCCCATGAAGAGATGATGGGTCTGATGAAGCCCTTATCTAGCAGGTCCTTCAACTGTTCTTTCAACTCCCTAAGCTCAGCTGGAGTCATTTTGTAGGGAGAAATTGAAATAGGCTGGGTATCTGGAAGGAGATCTATTCCAAAGCCGATTTCCCTTTTGGAGAAACTCTGGGAAGATCTTCTGGGAACACTTCTGGAAACTCATTCACCACTAGAAATAACTCTAGAGTTGGGGTCTCGGAGTTTGAATCCTTAACCCGAACTAGATGATTGATATAACCCTTGGAAATTATCTTCCTTGCCTTAAGGTAGGAAATAAAATGACCTACAGGCACTGAGTTATTACCCTTCCACTCTAAGAATGGCTCGTTAGGAAATTGGAACCGAACGATCCTAGTCCTATAATCGACTGAGGCATAATATGAATGTAACCAATCCATGCCTAGAATGATATCAAAGTCTATCATTTCTAACTCTACAAGATCTTCTTAGGTGACTTTCTGATAAATGGTGATTGGGCAATCCTTGTATACCCGTCTAGCTATAACTGGGTCACCTACTAGAGTAGAGACTGAGAAGGGTTCTAGGAGGGTTTCTGGACTAATACTGAAGTTTACTGCTACATAAGGAGTTATAGAGGAAAGTGTAGCCCCTGGGTCTAACAATGCATAAACATCAGTATTAAAGACTCGTAACATACCCATGAACACATCGGGAGAATCTTCCTGGTCTTGTTGACCCTGAAGTGCATACAACTTATTCTGGTGCTGACCACCCCCTGTACCAGATGAGGCACCCTGCTGAGTAGGGCGACCTGCTGGAGCTACTGTAGAACCAGTCTGAGTCTGCGGGCGAACATCCTTACCCTTCTTAGAAGCTGTGGGATAATCCCTCATCATGTGGCGTGGCTTACCACACCCAAAGCAATTTCCGCTGCCTGCCATGCACTCACCCTGGTAGTTCTTACCACACTTCTTGCACACTGGGTTAGTGCGCCCACTAGTAATCGTACCTTGGGACTTAAAGCCAGATGCTCTATCCCTTCTATCCTTCTTGAACTTGGGCACTGGGGCATTAGCAGTAGATGGAGCTGGAGCTGAGTTTTTCTGATAAAACTGAGAACATTTTCCACCCTCTGACCTCTGCTGATAGTGGTTATAATCACCTGTCCTAGCCCTCTTGGCATCTCCTCCCCTTTTATTGATCTTCTCCTCCTCAATCTGTTGAGCATAAGTAACCAGCCTAGAGAAGTTCATTTCTTTAATGAGCATTGCGGTCTTGCATTCCTTGACCACATCGTCAGACACACCGGACACGAACTTACTCATACGAGCTCTGGAGTCGGCTACTATTGCCGGGGCATACTTGGACAGCTGAGTGAACTTCAGTGCATAGTCCTTTACACTCATGTCATCCTGCCTCAAATTGATGAACTCCTGAACCTTGGCTTCTCTGAGCTCTAGTGGGAAGAACCGGTCCAGAAATGCAGTCTTGAAAAGATCCCAAGTCACTGATCCTGAATTGGCACAACGAGATTCCTTCCACTACTGGTACCAAGTATAAGCCACTTCTTTCAGCTGATAGGCAGCTAAGTCTGCACTCTCTACTGGAGTGACACCCATAATGTCTGTCACCTTCTGAATATCTTCTAGGAACTCTTGGGGATCCTCTTCTGACTTGGACCCATGAAATTCTGGAGGGTTCATCCGAGTGAAGTCCCGAATTATGGCTGCAGTAGTATTGACCTGAGGCGGAGCTGAAGCCGCAGCCTGCTGATTGACCTGGGTGGTCATGTCCTGAGCAAGTACTTGAAAAGCATCCCTGAATTCGACATGCGTAACCTGCTCGTTCAACGGGTCTGAGACCTGGAGCTGCTGGTGCGGGCTGATTCCTAGCGTTTGTTCTTCTAGGAGGTATTTTTCTGAAATGCGAAGAGCATGAGTTAGAATAGAGGAGAATTAAATAGATTTTATACTCTATAGCACGAACTGAAAAATAAAGAAGGGAAGTTATTCCTAACAACGTCTCATAGCTTCTCCCCCATAAGTGTGGTGCGCTTCACACCCATGAAGAAGACTCTACTTGACGCGGCTTTCAAACACCCTAGGACACTTAAATCTGATGCTTTGATACCAAGTTTGTCACGCCCCGAAGCTACCCCCTGGACGCAACATGGTGCTTAGTGTCACAAGTGACCCCAAGCTAACCCATGACATGGCATATCTTCAATGAAACCAATTTAGGGATATGTACTGTGCGGAAGCTAAAGCAATTTAATATCTGAAAACAAGAAGAGAGCCCAACAAATCTCAAATGGATATAATATAAAAAAAATAGTTTAGTGCTGACTGAACACAACACTAACAACTGCTGAATCTAGTCTATGTCTGAAAGCTATCTAACTGAAAAGGAGTAGCTGGGACATGCCCCAGCTAACTCTACAAATCTAAAATAGAAGGTAAATACTGAAATGATTGTCCTCGAACTAATGAGGACTCACCACTGAACTGCCGAGTATGAATTGGGGAATCGAACTAGACGCGATCCGGAAGCTGAGTGCCTGGACCTACATCATAAAATGATGTAGCACAAAAGTATGCGTCAGTACTTTGAATGTACTGAGCATGCAGGATATATATACAAAGCTGAGCAATATAGAACCAAACATGAAGATAGATATACTGCAACATAACTGAAAACTGAACTGAATGCAATGACTAAGTATAAATCATGAAATAGCATGCTGAACTGAATACTGAACATAAATACTGGATACAAGGTCAATGCACATGAATCTAACTGTGGGAGACACTACTAACCGACATACCCCAAGTTGAGCTAACTATGGGGCCAACTTGTGACCCTGGATGGGAGGGTGTTCATACCTTGCCAAGGGTATGAACAAGTCTGACGTGGATCCACCACTGATGTCCACAAGGGACAAGGAGGTGCAACCTAGTCTGACAGCTGACTCTTTTGAACCTACGGTGGCGCCGTAGTTCTGGGACTTGAGGACTGCTACTAAAGGTCTTAGCCAAAACTGACAGCTAAGCCTTCATCCCCTCGTCCGCTCGGTACTAAGTCTACTCCCAACTGAATGTGAACAACAATGTACTGAAATGATGGATAGCTCAAAATACTGGAAATCAACTGAGAATGCAACATAAATATACTGGGAGATATGGCATTCGAATCCTGGTACATGAACATATAATTAGCATGTCTAGTGAACTTAATTCATGAAATACTGGAAGTACACAACTAGGTTTTCCGAAATCCTTGGATTTTTGGGGCTGAACTTGGTGAAGGCTTCTGCTTGTTCTTGGGAGAAAACTATCGCCTCTTTAGATTCTTTTCTTTCTAAGTCCGTTGAATTTAGGATAATAAGGGTTTTAGGTAGGTTTTTACTAATAAAGTAGGCTTAGAGTAGTCAAACCGATGTAGCCTAGGCATTAAATTAGGTAGAAAATGTCTGGAATGCCCCTGGAATTTAATTAGAAAAGCTGCTGAAAATCGCGACCCAGGGATCACGATTGGGTTCTACGACTCGTGGAAAGTTCCACGGGTCGTGGAACCCTATCGTGGTTTCCTGGTCCTGAAAGATGGTCACTGGAACGAACCCTACGAGTTTCCACGAGTCGTGAACCCACTTGTGGTTCCTGTATGAAATTCTTGGTCCTCTGAACTTTGGTTCCACGAGTTGGGTTCACGACTCGTGGAAACTTCCACGGGTCGTGGAACCCAATCGTGGTTCCTGAGGACTTAAGTATAGGCTACTGGAACTGGTTCCACGACTTGGGTTTACGACTCGTGGAAACTACCACGGGTCGTGGAACCCAATCGTGGTTCCTGAAGGTCATTTGCTACAAAGATTCCACGGACAAGTTCTACGGTCCGTGGAAACTTCTACGGTCCGTAGACTTGAGTCGTGGAATGAACTTTAGAGGAGCAGTCCTCTGATCTTTGTTCCACGAGTCCAGTCCACCACTCGTGGACTGTTCCACGACTCGTGAATGTGACTCGTGGTTCTACTGACAGTAGAAAATTTTTATTTCCTCTGGTTTTCTGAGCTAAGTCTGGGCTTGAAAGTTCTGGGGTGTTACACTTTCCTTGTACCTTTTATAGTTATTTAACCCTCTTTTCATTCTTTTTCTTTTTTTTATTTCTCTACTTCTTTTCCTTTTTCTTCTTCTCTTTTTTTCTCTTTGTTTTTTTTCTTTTTTATGTTTCTTTGTCTATTTTATTTTTTTCTCAAATTATGTCATTTCTTATTATTTTTTTACACCATAATCTGTTTTATCCTCAGTTTGACTCTCTTTTTTCTTCTTTTTTAATTTTTTATTTTTTATTTCTCTACTTTTTTTTTCCTTTCTACTCCTCTTCTTTTTTCTCGTTTGTTTCTTCTTATTTTTTTCTCCTTTATTGTTCATTTATTTTGTTCATAAATTATGTTATTTTTATTTTTTTCTTTCACCATAATTAATTTTGGCTCATTTTTTGTGTTTTTTTGTGTGTTGTTTCTTAGTTTTTTAATTTCTTTATTTCTTGTTTTTTTTTTAATTTTTATTTTTTCTTCCATAATCTATTTTTATTCATGATATTTTTGCTCTTTTTCTTTATTCTTTTTGTCTATATAACAACAAAAGATAACTTATATAGTAAACATTTGTCTATATTTTTTCTACTCCTTTTTTTCTCATTTATTTTTTTATTCTTTAATTTTTCCCCTTTTTTTCATTCATTTGTCTATTTTTCTCAAATCATATTATACTTTATTTTTTTTAATCATAATCTAATTTCATACTCAATTTTAGCTCCTTTCTTTTTATATCTGTTTTAAAATTTTATTTAATTCTTTTTTTTTTTTACTATCTAATTTCATTCACACTCATTGAGATTTGTTTCAGTCCTTAAGTCTAACACTTTTCAGTTCTCCATGATACCACCACAATATATCTATATGTTGGCATAGTATCATGGAGAATTGTTTCAGTCTTTCATTGAGATACTCCTTAGTATACTATCACAATATATCTAGATACTAGCATAATATCATGGAAGAATGCTTCAATTCTTCAATGAGACACTGCTTTTAGTATATCATCACATATATCTATATGCTGGCATGGTATCATGAAGGACTATTTCAGCCCTTAAAGAAGACACTCTCCACTCCTCAATGATACCATCACAATATATCTATATGCTGATATGATATTATCCTTCAATGAGACACTCCTCAATCATCCATGATATCATCACAATAAATCGATATACTGTGGTGGTATCATGGAGAACTGTTTCAATCCTTCAATGAGACACACTTTAATACCACCATAATATATCTATATACTGGAATAGTATCATTCATTAATGAAACAGTCTTCAATCCTCTATGATACCATTACAATATATTTATATACTGACATGGTATCATGGATAATTGTTTTAGTCTCCTTCAATAAGACATTACTTAATATACTATCACAATATATTTATACATTGACATGATATAATGGAGGAAGACTTCAGTCCTTCAATAATACACTTATCAATCCTTCATGATACCATCACAATATATTCATATACTATCATGGTATCATTGATGTTTACTTCAGGCCTCAATGATACCATCACAATATATTTGTATACTATCGTGGTATCATTGATGTCTGCTTCAGTCTTTAGTGAGACATCTATGATACCATCATAGTATATCTATATACTGACATGGTATCATGGAGGACTGTTTCAGTTCTTAATGAGACACTCCTTCGTATACTTTCACAGTATATCTATCTGCTGAAAAGGTATCATCCATCAATGAAACAGTCTTCAGTCCTATATGATACCATCACAATATATTTATATATTGGCATGGTATCATGGATAACTGTTTTAGTTATTCAATGAGACACTACTTAGTATACTATCAAAGTATATCTATATACTTGCATGGTATCGTAGAGGACTACATCAATCCTTCAATAAGACACTTCTCAATCCTATATTCATATACTATCATGATATCATTGAGGTTTGCTTCAGGCCTCAATAACAACATCCCGGTATATCTATCTATTATCGTGGTATCATTAATGTTTCTTTCAGTCCTTCAGTGAGATCTCCATGATACCATCATAGTATATGTATATACTGACCTGTATCATTGAAGTATGCTTCAGTCATTTATTTACCGTTGGGTTTATTTATTTTTAAAAATTTTTGATTAATCAAAAAATAGTTAGATAATATCTTATCTTTATATTTCATTTCATTTTTCCAAAGAAACGATAAAAAAAATATAATTTAACCAAAAAAAAATTAAGATAAAACAAAATAAAATAAAATTAAAAAAGAGCCAATAAAAGAAAATAAAAGATTAATGATTTTAAATTCCTAGTGTATAATTGTAATTTTTGTTTAATCTCTTTGTTAATTATGTGAAAATAAAATTGTAAAAAAAAGAGGAAGTTCGTTCAAAGTTTACTAATTTGTACTACTATTTAATTAATTAAATACTCCTACGTTGTAAAAAATATAGAAATAAAAAAGAGTTAAAATAAAATGAAAGAAAAGTGGCAAGATGAGAAAGGGACCCACCATGTGCACAAAAAGAGAAAGAAAACTTCTTAAGGGCAAAAGTGGACCCACTACAGCTTTGAATTCGCCGAATATTTGTGTGGCAACACTAATGGGGCATGTTAAGTAATTAATATTAGCCGATTGGGTAGTGAGGGATATTATTTACTGCCGCTTGAATATTTTTGAATTTAGTATAGGAAGGGACATTTTAATGTAATTAGTTTATATTTAGGTCTATTTTATGTACTTTTCCCTATTTATATTGGGATAACTACACAAATGCTCTTCAAAGGGAGTGACTTTGTATTTTTGCCGAGCAACTACTTTTTTGCCCCTCTACACCTCAAGTATTTTTAAATAACTCTCAATGCTCATTTGTCTCTCAACTTTTATATATATTTCTTTTTTTCTTTTCTTTTTTTTCTTTCTATTTTTTTTTTATTTTTATTTCTATTTTTTTTTCTTTTTTTCTCAACCTTTATTTTTCTTTTATTTTTTGTTTTATTCTTTCTTCTACGTTTTTTCTTTTTTTCTCAATCTTTATTTTTTTTCTTTTCTCCTCTCAATTCTACTTTTTTCTCCTTTTTTATTTTTTTTATTTTTATTTTTCTCAACCTTTATTTTTTGTTGTCTTTTTTTTCTTCGTTTTTTTCTTTTTTTCTCAATATTTATTTTTTTCTCTCAACTTCTATTTTTTTATTTTTTCTTTGGTTTTTAATTTTTCTTTTCTCTTTTTTTTAATCAATTTTTTCGACCTTTATTTTTTTTATGAGATGTTCTATAATTCTTGCTTTAGAGGCAAGACTTAGCCCAAAAACTTCCAAACAACAAATTACGCCCATGAGCAAGACTTGACACTAGTATATTGTATCTTGATTTATAAAATATTTTATAACACTTGCCTCAGAGGCAAGACTTAGCCCAAGGACCTCTAAAAAAATACAAGTTACTCCATGGGCAAGAGTTCACACTACTTCATTATGTCTAAATTTATGAGATACTCTATAACTCTTGCCTTAGAGGCAAGACTTAGCTCAAGGATTTTCAAACAACAAGTTATGCCCCACGAGCAAGATTTGACACTACCTCATTGTGTCTTGATTTATGAGACATTCTATAACTCTTGCCTTAGAGACAAGACTTAGCCCAAGGACTTTCAAACAACAAGTTACGCGCCATGGGCAAGAGTTGACACTATCATAGTGTGCTTGATTTATGGGATGCTCTATAACACTTGCCTAAGAGGCAAGACTTAGCCCAAGGACTTCCAAATAACAAATTACGCCCATGGGCAAGAGTTGACACTACCACATTGTGTCTTGATTTATGCGATGCTCTATAACTCTTGCCTTAGAGGCAAAACTTAGCTCAAAGACTTTCAAACAACAAGTTACGCCTCATTGGCAAGAGTTGACACTAGCACATTATGTCTTGATCATGAGATGCTCTATAACGTTTGCCTTAGAGGCAAGACTTAGCCCAAGGGCCTCCCAAAAAATAAGTTATGCCCCATGGGCAAGAGTTAACACTAAGTAGTGTCTTAATTTATGAGATGCTCTATAACTCTTGCCTTAGAGGTAAGACTTAGCTCAAGAATTTTTCAAACAACAAGTTATGCTCCACGAGCAAGGCTTGACACTACCTCATTGTGTCTTGATTTATGAGATGTTCTATAACATTTGTCTTAGAGGCAAGACTTGTTCCAAAAGACTTCCAAACAACAAAGCACGCTCTTAAGTTTACTTCGATTTCAAAGAAAGAAGATCTTCTTTGCGGATTATCCAACTTTTTTTGTTCATTAGCAAAAAATAATAGAGGTTAAGAAAAAAGAAAAAAAGAGAAGAATAAAAGAGAAAAGGAAAAAATAAAGATAAAAATAAAAATTGAGAAAAAAAAGAAAAAAGAGAAAAAAAAAGTTGAGAAAAAAAAGAAAAAAGAGGAAAAAAAAAGAATAAAAAAAATAAAGGTTGAGAAAAAAAAAGAACAAAAAAAAAGAAAAGAGAAAAAAAGAAAAAAAAGGAAGAGAAAAAAAAAAAAAAAAAAAAAAAAAAAAAAAAAAAAAAAAAAAAAAAAAAAAAAAAAAAAAAAAAAAAAAAAAAAAAAAGAAAATAAAGGTTGAGAAAAAAGAAAACGAGAATTAAAAAAAAATTGAGAAAAAAAAATAAGATAAAAAATTAAAAAGATAAAAGAAAAAAGAAAAATGAAAATTAAGAGTTGAGAGACAAATGAACATGGAGAGTTATGGTGTAGAGGGGCAAAAATGTATATGTTCTATACATAAAAAGGAAGGAAGGGTATTTTTTAAAGACTTTTCTTATGAGGGGCATAAATTGAAGACCACTCACTTTTGAGGACACTTCATGTAATTTCCTGATTTATATTTCCTGCTATGATCATTTTCAATTTTGGGCCACTTCGGCCCATTTTTTAAGATAGTTCAATTTTTTTTTTACAAAAAAGTTTCGCTACAATTTTTTGGGCTAAAAAATGCAATTGTATAGAAACTATATAATAGTTGTATAGAATATGTATATGTATAAGATATATATATATTGAAATTATATAGAATGTGTATAAAAACTGTAAGTGTTGTATAAAATATGTATCTGTATAAGATATATATAGAAACTGTATAGAATGTGTATAGTGTTGCATAAAATACGTATCTGAGTAATAATTTCAGTTAAATGTTGTATAGAATGTGTATTGAAACTGTATAGTTATTGTATATAATATGTATTTGAAAATAATTGAAGCTAAATATTGCTCAGGATGTGTATAAACTATATAATTAACGTATAAAATATGTATATATATAAGATGTGTATAGAATTGTATCATTCAAGTAATAATAGAATATAGTATTTATATATATATATATATATATATATATATATATATATAATGATATAATAATTATATATATATATATATAATATATATAATATATATATCATATATAGGATGTGAATAGAAACTGTATCATTGATGTATAAAATATGTATATGTATCAATGTTATATAAAATATGCTATTTTAAAATAAAAATAAAAATACATTCTTTTTTGTATTTGATTGATAAAAATGAGAGGAGCAATTACAATATTATAAATTTATACTTTTTTATCATGACTATATTGGGGAAAAAATAAAAAAAACTACAAAATTATATTTAACTTTTTTTTTAAAAAAAAACAACAATGAAAAGAATAGAAAAAAGTTTTGAAAAGATAAAATGAAATAGAGCAACAAAAAAAGAAGAAGAAGAAGAAGATCAACAAAAAAAAAAAAGAAGTAAACAAATCAGTCCAGAAAAAATGAAAAATGAAAAACAAGAAAAAGTCAACAAAAGTGGCTAGCAATTGAAATAAATTTTTGAGTCATTCGGTGAGATTTATTTTGATCAACTGGTTATTTGTGTTCTTGCCCCATAATTTTAAGGGTAAGAGATTGAGTTTAGGAAACTTACGCTCAAACCCCCTAAATGTCCAATTTGGACTGCCGAAATCATTGGGCCTAGCCCACTTTTTACCGTATATCCCTTGTATATTAGCTTTCCTTCCGCATATACCGACACTTACTAACATTATTTGGTTGTATCTCAGTCCTTTTAGATTGCTAGGAGGCTTGACAAAATGATGTTTGAGCTTTGGCCCGAAGATTATGCAAGGAGGAGTCCTTTGGACTCAAACATATGATTCATATACATAAAGATGATGATAAGGATTGGTACATGATGAAATCGAGTTTAGCAGGGATTCAAACATTAGTCAGTACACTTCTAATCTATTTGAAGTACAAGGAAATATTCAAAGAGGGATAATTATATTTGTGTTCAAAGTAGACTCAAAATATCACGAAATCCAATCATAAGCAAACCAACTTCGCCAGCTATGTCAAACATAGCAGAGATCGACTAACTTATCTATCTATCTATCTATATCTATCTATACTATATTAAAAGTGTGAAGGACCTTATAATGTGATTTGAACCTTTTGCCCTTCATTAAAAGACTCTGCAATAGACAAAATTGTCTTTTCTCTTATTTTTTCAAATATTTATATCATTATTTTTATAATATTGACTATAATAATAAATATATGAAAAGATAAATGAGAAAACTCCTAAGTTTATGAAAAGAAATCAATTTAAATTCAAACTTATTTCTTTTGTTGGGAAAATGTTGATTTGTCGTGTAAAAAATCTTGAATAAATTGATTCATATTTTATTTGTTACACGTTGAAAAATTATTGCATTAATCATAATTAGGATTTTATTATAAACATACAATTGTATATTACATGAGACTTTAAAATATATAAATAATATCTCCTTTATTTTTGGGTTTCTCCTCTTTTTTTAATAGCTAAATTTTAGCTTTCTTATTTGATCTAGGTAAGAAATCATAATATTCAGCACTTTTAAATCAATTAGAATTTTTTCTTATACAAGAAAAAGAATTTCTACGATTCTATTTAAGTAATATTTTGATCAAACTTCTTCAACAAAAATACCTTCTTCTATAAACATAGCTTCTTCTTCTATTTTTCTTCTTATTTTATTTTTAATTGATTCAAATCGTTTTATTGCATTCATTATCATAATTCTTTATGACTTTCTTTATTATTTAGTTATTAAGTTTGAAGATTATATTTATATATATATATAATCAATTATTGACAATGGAGAGCTTTTGATAATTTCTTGTGTTTCTTTTACAGTTAAAATTTTCTGATAGAAAAATTGGACAAAACGGGCCTATTGCCGCTGAATAAAGTAGCCGGAAAAACTAAAGGTTTATCTCTTTCCCTTTTTATGATCAACTATTAGAGGCATCTTTTTTGTTTATGGACGTAGACTATGTTTCTAGGTGATTTTTAATATCTTTATTGTGTGGTCTTAGTTAGCCAAAAAACTGATCATATTTGAAGTAATATTGACTATGTATCAGGGCTTAAATAGCCAAAACATCGATAGTACTTAAAGTAATATCGACTTAAGGTACGTAATTTTTGTACTAATTATTTTTTATTTAAATAGAAAAAAAATTGTACTAATTAATTTTATTTTTTTGCGGTGTTTATTGTCAAATGAGGTACACGCGCAAAGCGCATACGTTAGACTAGTTTATTAAAATATGTAACATAAAGAGGCAGCATACATATTATACACCTAAAATACTTCATAAAAGTCCAGACTTTCCTATGTCTAAACCAAAAGAGGGGTCAAAACATACTTGAATAGGACATAGGCATTAATCAGATGATTGTATTATTGTTTACGATTTAAACCTATTTCAATCATAAGAGATCAACATCACTAAATTTTATAAATAAAGAGATGAACTTGATGCATTTCTTTAAAAATAGATAAAGAACATGTGAATGAGTTATTCCAATACTTGTAGACACGTAATTTCTGACTCTCCCCGAATTTTATGACATATGTTTTAATATTTGTTTTAAAGTCTAATTTTTAATTTTAACTTTTATTGTTCTAATGGGATTTATTTTCAGAAAATTGAATAAGAAAAAGAAATAGTTTTACTACATAATCCATATTGTAGTAACGTATGTATACATATATAGCACTAATTTTATATTTGTCTTTTGGATTAGGTTGTTGGTTTTGTGTTCTTCATTATTGTAGCCAATGGGGAGCCCAATATACTTTGTTTCTTGGTTCGAGGTCATTGTTTTAGGTTCTTGTTCGTCGACTTCGATTCAGATTTTATAAGAGTTTAACATTTGCAAACTCTTAAAAATCAGTAGATTACCATCAACTTTGTTTTCTTCTTAACATGAAAGAGATAACCATTGAACCTCTTCTTATAGCTTAACAATGATATTAAATGCTAATATGATTCTGTTCTAATTTTTCTTTAGGATTTCAATTCAAAATTTCTGCATATAGTTAGAATCTTAGCAACATTTCCGTTAACATGCTTACACTCTTGACATAGTTATGTGGTTTAGGTCGAGATCATTTCTTAATATGTTTACCTTAACATCTTGTAGGATTTGCTCTTCTTTTTTTAGCCATCAAATAGGAGATCTTAGTATATGCTCGTATACACCTTCAAAAATATAAAAAATTTGGATAATCATACAAACTTGCCACTCGATCATTCTTTTTTCACAAAATATAGTCCAACTTTGATTTATTAGGAATAATTACATAGAATGACCACTCGGTCATAATTTCCCCCCAAAATCGTCCTCCTTCTTCGATCTCCTTCTTCCAGCCATTAATGACTTCTTCTTCCCTTCCTTCTTCCTTCTTCTTCCTTCGGTCTTCCTTTTCTTATTCTTTTTCTTCTTCTTTCATGTGCAACAGTTAAACTTTTTTGAAAAATTCAATTTTTAAAATTCGACGTGCCACAAACATGAATCGTTTCGAGCGAATTATATATGAGAAGATTTAAAACATCGAGAGAAGCTCATATTTAAAATTTGAAATTTATTAGAAGAGATTTTGAGTTGGTCGGGATTGAAAGAACTTGTTTGGAGAGGTTGTATTGATGGTTGAAAGCTTTGCTGTTTATTATGCTTCCATTTAAAGACTTAATGACCGGAAACAAAAAGATCAATACACGTGTATACACTATTTATATAATATTGATACACGTTTGTGCACTATCTATACAATATCGGTACACGTTCATACATCATTTATACAATTTTGATACATTACATAACTTTTATAGAATATCAATACATGTTTATACACCTTTTATATAATTTTGATACATTACATAACTTTTATACACTATCGATACATTACATATACATGCGGCTATTTTTTTTGTAATTTTTTTTGTAGCTAGTTCATTTTTGGGCTATTTTTTTTATAAATAAAACTTGGCTATATTTATTGTAAACTAATTAATTTATTGTACATATTTAAAATTATCTCAAAAAAATTAGAGGTAAACTCCACAATGCATGTCTGTCAACAATACTTTTTCTTTTCATAATATAAGTAAAACTTTATTTTTTTAATTGATCAGTATCCAAAAAAATGCTAAATATAAGGGGTTTTTGTATTAGTAATAATGAAATTGAATTATTGATTACTTTTCTCAAAAGCTCCAAAACACACACACACACACACACACACACACACACACACACATATATATATATATATATATATATATATATATATACACACACGGTATATATGATTTTATACCATAAATCAAAAGATATTATTATGAATAAAATGCTAAATATAATTAAAATTCCTATTTTGATGAGATTTCATGCTTAATTATGATTTTTTTTCATTTTAATATATTTTATAGAGACGTTTTAGTAATATAAAAACTTGTACACAATGTGACTAAAAAATTAAAATTAGAATAAAAATACTGTATTTATGTAATTTTTTGAAAACAGTTATAAATTTTTTAAATACTTTAAAAAAAGCTATACTTATATAATTTTCCCAAAAAAATAAACGCATAGTGAAGAAAAAAGATGGAAGAGGTTTGTTGAGTGGGAAAATGGGGCTCACTATGAGTTTCACATTAGCGAAAGAATAAATTAGTCAACACACTCATAAATTTAGATGAAGATAATTCATTCGTTGTACAGTTAAATTCATCTATACATATTTGGATATGATTATGATAAGTTGATATGATTGATTAATTAAAACAGAGAAAAAGAAGGTTATGTTTTGCTAAGTACATATAATTGTAGCTGCAGATATCCTTCTAATTGGAGACTTTATTAAAAAAAGGTATAGGACATAAAAAAAACAATAAGCTTTTTATATGGCTAATGCCTTGTTGTAAGTTACAAGAAATAGGAATTGAATTTCAATTATATATATTTTAAAAAGAAGAATCAAAGTACTCCAACTTTTATTATTCCTTTGTATTTCGTTTCATGAAATTTAATTCTTCAATTTATGCTTTCAGTAGTTTCGTAATTCAATTTTGAGGAGGCTTCTTATGTCCACAATGACAAAAAAGGCCGTCACAGTAATAGTCGGGGACATTTCCACATTTAGCTTTACACACTGTGGAATCTTTGTCGCAACAATACTTGGGAATGTCTAATGCTTCAGCCTTTGGTGAAATACCTGTCAAATAAAATTTCATAATTTATTATTATTATTATTAATATATATATATATATATAAGAGAGAGAGAGAGCGCACACACATGATTTTACCTTATATAAATATAATTGATAGAAAAATATATTTCACATCCAAGCACAAGAAGCTTTACAAAATAAACTTAGAAACATTTATAGAGAAGTGTGTGATATTCCAGTACTGAAAAATCAAATCAAGTAAAAGGCTTACAAAGTCCTATAATCATAAAGATGAGGAAAAAAGTCAATACTTTGAAAGCCATATGTTAATATTTGGTGTAATGCTCAATAAGCCGATTGAAAGTAACTTGTGTAGGTGTTTGATGATGATGTTTTATTTCCTTTGTGTCCTATTTAGAGCATATTCAGTCAACAATTTAAGAAAAATATATCTTGTGAATCATGTAATGTATTTCTCTCCCCTTTTCGATCAATCAAATTTAAGTTGACATGATCACATATTTAATTGGTCAATGCATATCACTTGCCCACGTGACGCGCTTGAAAAAAATAATATTTTGTGAATCTTGAAACTGTTTTTTCTCCCCTTTCTAGTCAATCAAATTTAAGTTGACATGATTACAATATTCGATTGGTCAAAGCATATCACTTGCGTATTGTATGGGGTAAAATCTCCTATTTGTGAGCATAGCATGTAGAGACCTTCTTCACCAATCTCCCTCACCCTCCCAAAATATAGATCATAAATACACAAAAATTTGAAAAAATGTGACACAACAATTCAAGTCTTTTGTCACTTGGGAAACTAACATAAGATTGAACTTAAATGTTGGTACACATAAAACTTTTCTAAGTATATCACCTTCTCCTATTTGGAAATTCCCAACATGTGACACCTTTGTTGATTCCTAGTAGGCATTTGTACCTGTTATGACCCAACTATCAGGCCGTGCGGGCACCTACCCTAAATTACCTAGATAGGAGAGCCCTTACCAACCAATTTAAAACAAATATGCGGAAGAAATAAAGAAAACATAACTTACTTTTAATGTTAAAAACAATTAAAAAAACTCTTAGTACAATGAAATCTTTTATAAAACTTTAAATGAAAACTCTCCCTATGAACTAGTCTAAATAGGTACAAGAGCTTCTAAGAGAAGTACAATAGCAAACAAGACACAACTCCCACCATAGGAAGAGAGAAGTAGAAGCTGCTGGAGATCACCGTCATCTTTACTAGGAACATCACTAATCCTGCAACCAGACTATACCAAAAGGTATAGCAAGAGTAGTATCTGTACAAACAATACGTACTAGTAGGTATCATCGGTCGACCCGAATCTATCTCATAATATTATGTAAATAATCAGAAGAAACCATGCAACTTGAAGTTATACAATCCCGATCCTTCGTTAACAACCTTTACTACCCAGGTATAGCATTCCTGAACTTATACACTCTGTCCCCAAGCCTCCCTACCTTCTTCCGCTGCCAACTCCACCATTAGGAGTCACTTCCCCTTCTATCCTTGTCACGACCCAATTACTGGGCCGTGCGGGCACCTACTCTAATCCACCTAGACAGGAGAACCCTTACCACCCGAACCAACAAGCAAAGCAGAAAAGAACATAAATCATGAAATAAAACCCTTTTTAATACATGGAACTTCCTTTACAAAATTTTCAGAAAAATAAACGACTTAAGGAACTTGCGGAAAAACATTTACAATATAATACAACCTCCCCAAAACCTAGTCTAAGCCGGTACAAGAGCTTATACAAGATGAGCTTATAACATAAGATGGACACAACTCCCACCATAGAAGGAAGTAGGAGCCGTTGGAAGATCACCACATTCCTGAACCTGTGAGACATCACCAACCCTGCAACCAAACTATACCA
>QJPP01001714.1:0-12180 GCA_003996215.1 Jaltomata sinuosa | reverse complement strand
CTTTACAGGTAGTTCAGCCCCCGGCTAGAGGGGGTGGTCGTCAGAGTAGAGGTGGTGCGCCATGCGGCAGAGCAGGTGGTAGGGATGGCGGTCGGGCAGGTGGAGGTCATCGTCAGTTTTACGCGGTCCCTAGGAGACCAGAGGCAGAGGCCTCAGATGCTGTGATTACAGGTACGATTTCTGTGTGCCATCAGTCTACTATGGCTTTATTTGATCCTGGATCCACTTGTTCATATGTATCTGCCTACTTTGTGCCTTGCTTGGGGTTGGCTAGTGAGCCATTCTCTGTTCCTGTTTCTGTTTCGACCCCAGTAGGAGATTCTTTAGTAGTTGATCGGATTGTGAGATCATGTATGTTATCTATTGGTGATTCAGAGACTTGGGGTGATTTGATGATTCTTGATATGCTAGATTTTGATGTGATACTGGGCATGGACTGGTTATCCCCTCACCGTGTGGTTTTGGATTGTTATGCCAAAACCATTACCATAGCTGTGCCCGGTGTATCCCCGGTTGTGTGGCAGGGTTCTGTTAGCCATGCACCATCTGGGATCATCTCTTGTCTTTGAGCTAGGAAGTTGATTTCCCGTGGGTATTTAGCTTATCTAGCATATGTCCGAGATGTTAGTGCTAACCCTACTTCTCCTGAGTCTGTTCCTGTGGTTAGAGACTTCCTCGTTGTGTTTCCTACCGACTTGCCAGGCCTTCCACCTGAGAGAGATATTGATTTTGCTATTGAGTTAGAGCCCGACACTAGGCCCATTTCTATTTCTCCTTACCGTATGGCTCCTGCTGAGTTGAGGGAGCTTAAGGAGCAGCTCCAGGATCTGTTAGCCAAGGGGTTTATTAGACCTAGTGTGTCACCTTGGGGTGCTGTTGTTCTCTTCGTGAAGAAGAAGGATGGGTTGATGTGCATGTGTATTGATTATCGGCAGCTGAATAGGGTGATAGTGAAGAATAGGTATCCGATGCCGAGGATTGATGATTTGTTTGACCAGCTTCAGGGTTCAGTCGTGTTTTCGAAGATTGATTTGAGGTCCGGCTGCCATCAGTTGAGGATTAGGGCGGAGGACATCCCTAAGACAGCATTCAGGACACGTTATGGCCATTATGAGTTCCTGGTGATGTCTTTTGGGTTGACTAATGCCCCCGCAGCCTTTATGAACTTGATGCACAGGGTTCTTGGCCCGTATTTGGACTCATTTGTGGTAGTTTTTATAGACGATATCTTGGTATACTCGCGTAGTAGAGATGAGCATGAGCAGCACTTGAGGGTTATTCTCCAGGCATTGAGAGATCATCGGCTTTATGCCAAGTTCTCAAAGTATGAGTTTTGGCTTGAGTCAGTTGCATTCCTAGGGCACGTGGTGTCTAAGGATGGGATTAGGTTTGATCCGGGAAAGATTTCAGCGGTTTGTGAGTGGCCTAGACCTACTACTGTTACTGAGGTTCGCAGCTTTATTGGGTTAGCAGGTTACTACCGACTGTTCGTTGAGGGATTTTCTTCCATAGCAGCACCCCTGACTAGGCTGACTAGGATGGATGTCCCATTTCAGTGGTCGGATCAGTGTGAGGATAGCTTCCAGAGGCTTAAGGCCTTATTGACTTCAGCTCCAATTTTGACTTTGCCGGTAGAGGGTCAGAGCTTCTCCGTGTACTGTGATGCTTCTGGGGTTGGTCTTGGTTGTGTGATGATGCAGCAGGGTTATGTAGTAGCATATACATCGAGGCAGCTGAAGGTTCACGAGCGCAACTACCCCACTCATGACTTAGAGTTGGCAGCAGTAGTTTTTGCGCTCAAGATCTGGAGGCATTACCTATATGAAGTTCACTGTGAGATCTTCACCGATCACCGTAGTCTTCGGTATATCTCGAGTCAGCGAGAGTTGAACTCGAGACAGAGGATATAGTTGAGTTACTGAAGGACTATGACTTCACTATTCTGTATCATCCGGGCAAGGCAAACGTGGTAGCGGATGCCTTGAGCCGGAAAGCAGTGAGTATGGGTAGCCTAGCTTCTCTTTCAGTTTCAGAGCAACCATTGGCCTTGGACATCTAGTCCTTGCCTAACCGTTTGGTTAGGCTTGACTTGTCGGATCCTAGCAGAGTTCTCGCCAGTGTTGAGGTTCGTTCTACTTTGATTGATCAGATTCAGAGCCGTCAGTTTGAGGATCAGCAGTTGTGTGACCTTCATGATCGGGTTGTTCAGGGTGAGACCAGCCAGGCTACTCTAGATTCAGATGGGGTTCTGAGGTTTGATAGTCGCCTTTGCGTTCCGAGGATTAGTGATTTGATTCAGTTGATACTTCATGAGGCACATTGTACTAGATACTCCATTCACCCTGGCACAACAAAGATGTATAGAGACTTGAGGCAGCTTTACTGGTGGAGTGGTATGAAGCGGGATATAGCGGATTTCGTATCTCGGTGCTTGAACTGTCAGCAGGTTAAGTTCGAGCACATGAGACCTGGTGGTTTGATGCAACGACTTCCCATTCCTGAGTGGAAGTGGGAAGGGATTACTATGGACTTTGTTGTTGGTTTGCCTCGTACTTCTCATGGGTTTGATTCCATATGGGTGATTGTTGATAGGCTGACTAAGTCAGCACATTTCTTGCCGGTTCAGACTTCTTATGTCCAGAGAGGTTACCTCAGATCTACCTTCGTGAGATTGTTCGATTGCACGGGGTCCCAACTTCTATCATTTCAGACCGGGGAACTCAGTTCACGTCTCAGTTCTGGAGGGCCAGCGAGATTTGGGCACAGAGGTTCATCTTAGTATCGCTTTCCACCCTCAGAGAGATGGCCAGTCCGAGAGGACCATTGATGTGCCGCTAATTTATGACACTTTCGACTCCTTTTTACTAAGAACAATCGTACGTTTTCAAGCAATCGTTGTTGTTTTTGATGTTTTTATGTTGTATTTGTAGGAAATGGAAACAAACACGGAAACGGAAGGAAATAGGCGAAAAACAACATTCTGCCTAAGAGTGACGGCCTGAGTGACGGCCCGTCACACATGTGACGGTCCGTCATAGTGACCGTCACACCAAGGCAGCAACTTCAGGTGGCATCACTGGTTAGCAGTGACGGTCCAGGCGATGGTCCGTCACTGGCTTGACGGTCCGTCAGCCTGGCCGTCAAGTTAAGGCAGACGCGCGTCAGCGGCTGTCCGCGTTTAAGACTCCTAACCCGTTTTGGATTTGGTTTCTTTGACTCCTATAAATACCCTATGAGAGGTTTATTGTACATATTGTTCACCCAATAGTTTTAGCATAGTTTTTAGTCGGTTTTGAGAGCAACAACACATTTTCGTAGTCTTGAATTCGTGTTCTTGATTCGTTCTTGAGTTCTTGGTTTTTCTTGTTCTTGGATTATTGAAGGGTATTTTCATCATATTGTAAGAATCTTGTTTCCTTTATTATGAATTTCTTCTTTTCTTCTTCGAGCATGAGTAAATAAACTCCCGCAACTAGGGTTGTGGGAGCCATGGCTAAAGTAGCGATATAGATTCCGGGTAGCAACGGGTTCAATTTACATGTAGTCACGTTGTTAATCATTCATTATATCACGTTTTCTAGTGGTTGCAAACATTAGAACATGCCTAGGTTTAATTTGCTTGAGTAAAGAGATTAAAACCGGGAAACTTGATTAACGACAAGGATTCGAGACTACCAACTCTCGTCTTACTGATTAATGCCGTAACTGGATTAATCTACTTGATGTTTAGGATTGAAAGCTAAAAAGCACATCTTTTCGAGGTCGAGAGAATAGAAAAGGAAATTTGTTTATTTGGTCGAGAGACGTTTAGACGATACAATTGACGCAATCACATCGTGACACGCATATAGAAAGAACCCGGTTAAGCCTAGAATCGACATTGTTACAACGCCATGGTGAACACGTCCCTAGTTCATTCTCTCCTACTGATTACTTCTCTACAATATTGTTGCTTTTGTTCACGTTGATTACAAAACCCCCCTTTATTTACCGGAAACTATCGACCATTAGTCACATATTTCACTAAAGACTTAATCTTCACCATATTCTCTGTGGGATTCGACCCCAACCTTGTTGGGTTCATTACTGGACTACGACCGCTTACGCTTCGTTAATTTGAGGTGTAGTTTGGGCGTTATCAACCATTCAGATTCTGGAGGACATGCTTCGGGCCTGTGTTCTTGACTTTGGAGGTTCTTGGGATCAGTTTGTTCCCTTGGCAGAGTTTTCTTATAATAACAGCTTCCATTCGAGTATCGGCATGGCACCTTTTGAGGCTTTGTATGGAAGGCGTTGCAGATCACCGGTAGGTTGGTTTGATGGCTTTAGTGTTGGGCCACAGAGCACAGATTTTCTTCGAGATTCCTTAGACCGAGTCCGAGTGATTCAGGAAAGACTTTGGGCTGCTCAGAGCAGGCAGAAGAGTTATGCTGATCGTAGGCTTTGTGCCTTGGAGTTTAGTGTTGGTGACTTGGTGTTTCTCCGTGTATCGCCCATGAGGGGAGTGATGAGATTTGGTAGGCGGGGCAAGCTTAGCCCCAGGTACATTGGGTCGTTTGAGATTCTTCAGAGGGTTGGTAGCGTTGCCTATCAGCTAGCCTTGCCTCCGATGTTTTCAGCTGTACATCCTGTATTTCATGTTTCGATGTTGCGTCGGTATGTCCGAGATGAGTCTGATGTGTTACAGTGGGATTCAGTTCAGTTGGGTGAGGGTTTAGCCTTTGTTGAGGAGCCGGCAGCTATTTTGGCCAGAGATGTCAGGAGATTGAGGTCTCGAGAGATCCCGGTGGTTAAGGTTCAGTGGAGGCACCGTCCACTCGAGGAGGCTACCTGGGAGACCAAGAGAGATATGCGGGCCCAATATCCGCAGCTATTTTAGCCTTCAGGTACCCCCTTGACCTTCACTTTTGAGGACGAAAGTCCTTTTTAGGAGTGGATGATGTAATGACCCTTCCGGTCATTTCCACGTATACGTTTTCCTTGTGCCGTTAGAGCTTATTTTTAGAGGCCCCAAGTCACTTAAGGCTCGTCAGAACCGGTATTTCGGTGTCGGGTCCATTTGTTTGGTCGCATTATAAGTTTTGAAGTCAAGCAAGTCGGCAAAAGTTATCGTAAATTCTTTAATAAAATTTTCTGAACTTTGGGTAAAATGTCTCGGAGCTTTTCTCTCAATATATAAAGAGTTAGAAGTCCCCCGAAATACCAAATCGAAGGTCTACGAGTCTAGTTTCCAACTCACAAAACCTCACATCCAAATGATCTCGGAGTAAAAAGTTATGACTGTTTTACCGTGGACTGTCTGGCAGAAAACGGGTTGCGAACCGGGTCGCGAACCGGGTCGGGTCAAACTCGATTTAAGCCTCAACTTCACGTTTTAAAACGCCATTTCAGTTCCGAAACAGTGAGAAAACATAAGGGAGGATTCCAAGAGAGTTCTTGAGTATCAAAATCGTGCGATGGTGAGTTGCGAACTTAAATTTAAGAATTTTATTAATATCGCGTGCATTTGAAAATATTTTATTTGAAAGTTGAATTTGGTAAAAAGTTACATTATTATTACCTTTTTAAAAATTTTTTGTTACGATATAATTGTATATTGATAACGCTCAAAGTACCACTCCAATTAAGAAGCGTAAGCGATCGTTGTCAAATATAGAACCCAACAAAGGTTGGGGTCGATCCCACAGAGAATATGGTGAGAATTAAGTCGTTAGTGAATTAGTTGACTAATGGTCAATAGTTTCCGGTAAGTAAAGGGGGGGTTTTGTGTGAACAATGTGTAAACAAAATGAACAATAATGTATGAGTGAAAATCAAGATGAGAGAGAACTAGGGAAGTGTTCACCATGGCGATGGTAACAATGTTGATTCTAAGCTTAACCGGGTTCTTTCTATATGCGTGTCACGATATGATTGAATTAATGGTATCATCTAAACATTTCTCAACCAAATAGACGAATTTACTTTTCAATTCTCTCAAACTTGAAAAGGTGTGCTTTTAGATTTCAATCCTAAACATCAAGTAGATTAATCTAGTTACAGCATTAATCATAAGACGAGAGTTAGTAGTCTCGAATCCTCGTCGTTAATCAAGTTTCCCGGTTTTAATGTCTTTACTCAAGCAAATTAAACCTAGGCATGTTCTAATGTTTTCAACCACTAGAAAATGTTAAGCATGAATGATTAACAACGTGACAATCATATATATTGAACCCGTCGCTACCCGAAATCTATATCGCTACTTTAGCAATGGCTCCCACAACCCTAGTTGTGGGAGGTTAGTTAATCATGCTTGTAGAAGAATAGAAGAAAGTCATATTCATAATAAATGATGTGCCGCCATTTTACGGCACTTTCGACTCCTTTAAACTAAGAACAATCGTACATTTTCAAGCAACCGTTGTCGTTTTTGATGTTTTTATGTTGTATTTTCAGGAAATGGAGACAAACATGGAAACGGAAGGAAATACGCGAAAAAGAGCATTCTGGATAAGAGTGACGGCCTGAGTGATGGCCCGTCACACTTGTGACAGTCCGTCACAGTGACCGTCAAGTTGGGCAGTGCCACTGTCTAGTGGTGACGGCCCAGGCGACGGTCCGTCAAGCCAGTGACGGTCCGTCAGCCTGGCCGTCACACCTGGGCAGTCGATTACGCGAAATCCGAGCGTTTTTGGGATTTGTTTCCTAGACTCCTATAAATACCCTATGTTAGGTTTATTTTATTTACCATGCATTAACCAAGCTTTTTACATACATTACCCAATAATTTTAGGAGTTTAAGTCGAGTTTTGAGAGAGGAAAACACGCAATACACGTTTTCTTCCTCCTCAATCTTGTTCTTGATTTGTTCTTGGGATCTTGTTTTCTTGTTCTTGGAATAATTAAAGATTGTTCTCACTACATTGTAAGGATCTCTTTTTTTTATTATGAATATGAGTTTCTTTTATTCTTCTACAAGCATGAGTAACTAAACCTCCCACAACTAGGGTTGTGGGAGCCATGGCTAAAGTAGCGATATAGATTCCGGGTAGCGACGGGTTCAATATATATGTTGTCACGTTGTTAATCATTCATTATTTAACGTTTTCTAGTGGTTGCAAACATTAGAACATGCCTAGGTTTAAATTTGCTTGAGTAAAGAGATTAAAATCGGGAAACTTGATTAACGACGAGGATTCGAGACTACCAACTCTCGTCTTATGATTAATGCTGTAACTAGATTAATCTACTTTATGTTTAGGATTGAAATCTAAAAGCACACCTTTTCAAGTTTGAGAGAATCGAAAAGTAAATTTGTCTATTTGGTTGAGAAACGTTTAGACGATACCATTAATTCAATCACATCGTGACGCGCATATAGAAAGAACCCGGTTAAGCTTAGGATCGACATCGTTACCAATGCCATGGTAAACACTTCCCTAGTTCACTCTCCTACTGATTATTCTCATACATTATTGTTTGTTTTGTTTACAATTTGTTCACACAAAACCCCCCCTTTATTTACCGGAAACTATTGACCATTAGTCACATACTTCACTAAAGACTTAATTCTCACCATATTCTCTGTGAGATTCGACCCCAACCTTTGTTGGGTTCTATATTTGACTATGACCGCTTACGCTTCGTTAATTTGAGGTGTAGTTTGGGCATTATCAAAAAGTGGCGCCGTTGCCGGGGAATACGGTTGATTATTAAGTCCGGTGTGTTTATTTGACTCTTAGTCATACTTTCCTGCTTTTACGTTTATTTGTTGTTTTTGTTTTTGACAAGGTACAGAGTTGTGCATGCCAAGTACCCGGCGCTCGGGTGAATCAACATTACCTTACGACCCCGAGCTTGCTAGAACGTTAAGGCGGAATATGGCCGCACAACTAGAGGCAGCAAGGATCGCTGCAGAACTGCAGGCCCAACAAAATTTGAATGCTGGTGGGCTGCAGGATGACGTCGCACGGAATGATGAGAAAATCGACTTGGATGGAGTTGGCGCTACGGGCGCCATTTCTCTTCCACCGCTAGCGCCCGGAGCCAAGTTCAACAGCACTAGCACGATGATCCAGCTGTTGAACTTGAGAGGAGTGTTCCGAGGTGCCGCTGGGGATTATCCAAACCAGCATCTAATGAATTTCGTGGGCATATGCAGGTCATTCGAACTGCCGGGCGTGAGTCAGACAGCAATCAGGCTCAGGTTGTTTCCGTTGTCTCTGTCTGATGAGGCAGCGTTGTGGTTGACAGAACTGACCCCCGACTCTATCGCAACTTGGGGAGAGTTGAGAGGAGCTTTCCTAGAAAGGTTCTTTCCTCCCTCTCGGATGATACAATTGAGGGACGAGATTAGCAACTTCAGGCAGCAACCTCACGAAGCATTGCACGAGACTTGGCTGCGATTCAAAAAGAAGATAACACAATGCCCGAACCATCAGTTGACTGATAACTTTTTGATGCAGACGTTCTACCGGGCACTGAATTCGGCTACCAAGCCGACGTTAGACAACGCAGCAGGTGGTGCATTCATGGGTCTCACTTTTGTTGAGGCCACAACTACTTTTGACAGGCTCACCAAAACCAACAGGGCCTGGCATACACGGGATTCAGAGGTAGCAGCTAGCACTTATGCAGTTGGTATGTCAGCTGAGCAGCGCCGAAAAGACGAGGAGCGCGACCAAGACATGGCGCATCTGAAAATGCAGTTGGACCTATTGACCAAGAACTTATTCTCAGGAGGTATGGAGAAGGTAAAAGTTGTGGGTTCCCAAGGTAGAGCAGCAGAGTTGGAAACTGATGAGAAGGCGAATTACTTGGGGGGTTTCCAGGCCAATGGCCAAGGAAACCAAGGTCGGACCTATCAGAAGGACAACTTCTATGAAAAGGCTGGCTACAGAGATCGCGACCAAGGAAACTGGAGGAACAACACTGATAAAGGTGGGTTGTATGTACCTCCTGGTAATCAGGACAAAGCTAGCAACGAGGCAGGGATGTCCAAGCTAGAAACCATGATGGGAAAGATACTGCTGAAGGTGGAATCGACTGACTCTGGGGTAAAGGAGATGAGGACTGAGTTATCAACATTGAGTCAAGTGGTGGATTCTCATTCCACCTCGATAAAGCAATTGGAACAACAAGTGGGGCAGATCTCGGCATCCTTAAATCCAAGAAGGATAGGTACCTTGCGAAGCAACACCGTCCAAAACCCAAAGAAGGATGCGAGTTGTATGGCAATCACGACCAGAAGTGGTAGAACATTACCGGAATCACATCCGGTAATTCAGACTCAAGGTGATGTCGCGGATGACAAAGAGGCAGTAAAGGAGAAAACGCTAAAGCCCGCTGAGGAAAGCAAGGAAGCCGAAAAACTTCCAACTATGATGCCTCGACCACCACCTCCATTCCCACAACGCCTCAAGAAGAAAATGAAAGATGGTAAGTTCCTGAATTTCCTTACCATGCTCAAGCAAATATCGATAAACATCCCATTGGTGGAGGCACTTGAACAAATGCCCGGTTATGCCAAGTTCATGAAGGACTTGATTACAAAGAAGAGATCGGCAAGTTTTGAACCGGAAAACAACCTCCACCACTGCAGTGCTATTTCCTCAAGGTCGTTAGTAGACAAAAAGGAAGATCCAGGTGCGTTTACTGTTCCCTGTACTATTGGGAAACTCGGCTTCGGAAGAGCCTTGTGTGATCTTGGTGCTAGCATAAATCTGATGCCGCTAGCAGTCTATAAGCAACTGGGTTTGGGAACTCCTAAACCAATGTCCATGAGAGTGTTGATGGCTGACCGTTCGGTAAAGCGGCCGGTGGGAATATTGTCTGATGTGCTAGTAAAGATCGGTAAGCTTATCTTCCCAGCTGACTTTGTGATCTTGGATTGCGAAGGGGATTTTGAAGTTCCCATAATCTTGGGACGACCATTGCTAGCCACGGAAAGAGTGTTGGTTGATATGGAAAGAAACGAACTGACCTTCAGGTTAAACAATGAAGCTCTCAAGTTCGATGTGTCTAAATTGATGAAGCAACCAAGTGACATGAGGGTGGTCGCGGTCGTCAATGTTATTGAGGAAGCACCTGCGGATGTGCATCTTGAGGAGAAGGGTTTGGTCGAATCTCTAGCTGTTGTAAGAAGGATGGTGCGAGAAGGGAGACATGTAGAGGAAGGCGGTGAAAATAGATCAAAGAAACGAAAACACCGCAAGAGAATCTACAAAGAAAGAGCGAAGAAGTTATCGCGACTAGCTGCGGAGCCAATAAAAGAAGAAGCTGAAACGCAACATGAGGTTGTCGTGTGTACACACTCCATCGAGTTTTCCTGTTTTGGAGACCCTAACGGTCTCCAACATCATTCCAGAATCTGAGTCATATCGACTTCACAGGTATTCCTTTCTCTCACAGTTTTTAGCTTTCATATGGATGCATTAGGGACAATGCATGAGTCTAAGTTGAGGGTGTGGGGAAACCTGTGAGTCACCACCGAGGGTTTTTGTTGCCGTGTTTATTTTCCCTCCGGTGTGCTATCTAGTAGAACCGGCATGTTTAGGTTGTTATTTGAAATTTTGTTAATTGTGTTTTAGTGTCTATAGCAAAGCATCATGGCATTTTCTTGACTAAAACGAGGCCCTTTTAAAAAATTTCTGGTTTTGTACTTATGTTGAAATGATTGACTGTCTGGATCCTTGAATGTCATTGTGTGATTATGATTAGAATGGGTATGCTTAAGCCGAGCGGTTGTTTGATAGTTGGTAGCGATATAGTTTCTTGGTGCCAAGAGCATGTGAGATTATTGTTATAAATTCTTACTCTGTGCATGCATCTAGAACTTGCCCGGTCTATTTTGTTAAGTTCGAAGTTTGGTTGCTTAGGAAAGGATGACATGCACTTTTTGTATGCAGTCCACTTAACCTAAAAGACCGTCCAAATATAAATAATCCCTTTTTGATCCCTGTTTGAGCCATAATTGACCTTATTCTTTCAATAACCTGTCACCATTACTGTTTAACTTAACTTTGAATCCCTATTTTGGCCCTGGTCCTTCCTTGGACATCGTGCACCTCAACGCAGGCAATCAGCCTAAGTTGAGGGTGGCTACTACAGAGGTGAATGATAAGAAAAAGAGGATGAAGAAGATTGGTTGGGAATAGAATGAAAATTCGGGTGTGTACCTAAGAAAAGAAAATAAAAATAAAAAAAGATGAAAAAGATCGCAAAAGTAATAAAAAGAATGGTCAAAATAAAGAGGTCGCACCTGTAGCTAGAGAGAAGGAAATAAAAAGGTGAATAAGGATGGATAAAAAGTTATGCGGTAGTAAGACGTCGGTAGTTCCAAGGAGGGCTTAGTCACTAACCCCTAAATGTATCCTACCTGCACCTGAAGCCTCATTACAAGCCTAAACAAGTCCTGTAGTGATCCTGAGCGGCTTTCTGAAGAACCGAAATAGAATAGTAAGGGCAAGCCTATGGTATCGCATGTGCATTGTTTGAAATCGTTGTGAGTGTGAGCGCTTACCTAGTCCCAAATCTTGTGTGTGGGATTTCTTTGTGGTGAGGGCATCAAGATTTCTGTCTTGCCTATCGATTGTTAGGATAGCTGCGCGTGTGTATGCATAATATTCTATCATATCGGAATGACATGTTTGGATCCTTGCAAGTTAGTGTTTCATACATTTGTGTGCTACGAGGGAGCTTGATTTAATGAACTAATGAATGACCATGAGTTGCTAAAGACACGAGTTTGTTGAGTCGTCGTATTATTGTTTTGTGTCATATTGCTTGAGGACAAGCGAACGTCTTAAGTTGAGGGTGTTGATGTGCCGCCATTTTACGGCACTTTCGACTCTTTTAAACTAAGAACAGTCGTACGTTTTCAAGCAACCGTTGTCGTTTTTGATGTTTTTATGTTGTATTTTCAGGAAATGGAGACAAACATGGAAACGGAAGGAAATACGCGAAAAAAAGCATTCTGGATAAGAGTGACGGCCTGAGTGACGGCCCGTCACACATGTGACGGTCTGTCACAGTGATCGTCAAGTTGGGCAGTGCCACTGTCTAGTGGTGACGGCCCAGGCGACGGTCCGTCAAGCCAGTGACGGTCCGTCAGCCTGGCCGTCACACCTGGGCAGTCGGTTACGCGGAATCCGAGCATTTTTGGGATTTGTTTCCTAGACTCCTATAAATACCCTATGTTAG
>QJPP01001713.1:0-81439 GCA_003996215.1 Jaltomata sinuosa | reverse complement strand
TCATACAACTCAGACCAGGTCAAAGGAGGTAACGATGGTGGTCTACAAGCAACCTGAGCCCTCCACCATAACTTAGCTGGGCCCTCCAACTGATAGGTAGTATAACCAACCCCGTGAGTCTCCAACAAACCCAAATGATGCAACATCTCCTCACAGGTAGTAATAAAGTCATGTGGATCCTGTCCAGAAGTACCAGCAAACCTCGGAGGTGCTAACTTCAAAAACCTACCCAACGCCTTCTGCTCTAACTCTGTCATAACTGGGCGAGGATCAAGAGGCTGTGCAACAGATGGAACCGGAATGACCTCCGCACGGGGAGCCATAGTAGCCGGCTGCGCTCCTGAGCTCTGTGCACCCAGGGATGCCCCCTGAGCGGATGTCTGCGCTACTTCAGAAGGCCGCTCTCCAATCACACCCAAAAGCTGTAATAGTAATCCCTGAATATCTGGAGACTGAGCTGCGGCTGGAGCTGGCACATAAGTGGGCACTGGGGCTGGTACTGTAGCTGGTGGTGGAGCTGGCGCTGGAGCTGGCGCTGGAGCTGGTGCTGGAGCTGGTGCTGGAGCTGGTACTGGAGCGGGAGGCTCATATCCGCGTGATGCCGATGATCTCATACGAACCATCTGCGGAAGAATGAAGTAGAACAAATGAGATTTCCAGAAACTTCAAGGGTTCCACGCACGACACAGAAGCAATGAGAGAGTTGAATTTCCTAAAATACCACTGTAGCTTCCCAAAGATTGAGTACGGACGTCTCCACCCCGATCCGCATGACTCTACTAGACATTGGCTCCTATACCGATGACATCGGTGAATCTAAAGCTCTGATACCAAGTTGTCATGACCCGATTTCTCGGTCATGATGGCACCTACAACTCTCGGTAGGTGAACCAATCCCCGTACCCCAGAATAGTTAGCAATGGGCTACTATCTAACAAATAAAGGAACAAGACAAACAGAACAGATAAAAGGAATATAAATACATACATATGCGGAAACTAAACCAAACCCCAAGACCTGGTATCATAGTATAGAGCCAAAACTACATACATGGAGTGCAAACGATCCAAAACAATATTTACAGATGTCTCTGAATGCTAATAGAGTACATGAAGCAAAAGATAAACTAAAGCTAAGCTCCGATCGCCAAGAGCTCACCCTCAGTCTGAAGTAGTCCCCAACAGATCTCCAAGCACGAATTACCGTGATCTAACGATGATAGCCCACGCTAGGATCTGCACCCAAAGATGCAGGGGGTTAGGGGTGAGCACCAAATGCGAAGCATAAGGTACCCAGTAGGTATCATAGGCCGACTGGGCACATATAAGATAAAAGCGTAGTAACAGACAGAATAGAAGCAAGCAGTCACAGAAAACAACGAAAGGTACACATGAACTAGCCAAGAGGGAAATCAACAGAACCACATGTGAGGCTAGTAACATGAATATACACACCATAGGCACAGGTGAAAGTAAGAAACAACGCACCTGGGGTCCTTGCAATAACAGTGTATACAAAATAAGTTTACGAAATGGACGGTATATCGGTAACCTCAAGTGTAAGAAGAAGAGAGAGAGAGTAATGATAGGCATGCTTAGAGACATGAATCCAGCCCAACTAATCATATCAATCTCAAATCCAGCAACTAACAGTCTAGCAGTAACCAATTTCATAATTAACCGTAACAGGGAACAATTCTGTAAGTAAATAGCAAAAGTCTACCTACAGTCCCCCGGCCGCCCATACAACCGAGGAACACAAACAAGTGAATACAAACCCTCCGGCATCCCATACTACCAGAGCGTACAATCAGCAAACAACAAACAAGGGTGAAGCCTCGAACAATGAATGATATGATGCATGAAGATCTCAAGTGAAATGGTATCTCTGTATGTACCTCCTCCGGTGCCGAACCGGCCCAGCAGGTAGGTTCCATGGAAGAACACTGCCCGTATACCTCTACTCCAATGTATACCCCTCCTTCGGCACACGCAGCCCGTAGCCCCTGGCCCGGATGGCAAGGTCCATGGAGGTTCCAGACCCCATACTAAAACTCAGTACCAAAACATGTCGTCCGGAAGCAAGTCCGGGATCAAGATAGAGACCCAGTCTCGAATATGCATGCCCAGACCCCGTCCATGACTAAAGTAGTAGGAAAATATCTCAAAAAACCCCTCCAAGGGTGCCCGGGGATAATCGGGTCTAAACAGTAAAAATTCATCTCAGGTGCTCGGTCCGACCGAGGCTAAAAATAATCTCAAGTAGCAAGAAAACTCAACTAATACCCCGGCCCTGCCGAGTCTAGCGTTAATCGTAAAACTGATGATTTAAAACATAATTTACTTTCTTTTACCCAGGAAATTCACAAGTTAAAACAAACCATTTCCGAATTATTTCCATAAAAAACGGCCCCCCCGGGCCATGTAAGGTTTAGAAAATGGTGCCAATAGGCCCAAAGCCAAAACCATAGTAAAACATGGATAAAACCTCTTTATATGCATGGAAATGGTATGATCACACACAATAGCTGCCCAGCAGCTCACAATCAACCTATCGACCTTGCACAGGCCCACAGCTACTCAGCAAGCATAACCAGACTAGAAGGATAATTCTATGCCCGGGACTCGCGGACATTCCCAAAATCCCACCTTCTATGTTCCAGAGTCAACAAGGCCTCACAGGACCACAAGGGTAAATAAAATATATCGGCAAATACTACAAGCAACGGAGAAAGAAAAGTAGGCGAACATGAATAAAGCGGTCGAGGTATGTGGTACCAACCTAAGGATGCCCATTAATACAATTTTATTCTATATATGCGGAGTCTAGGGAAAATAAACTGTAACCTACCTGTCGTCCAATGACAAGCTGCTAGAACGACGATGTCCACGCTCGAACCACTCCGAGAGACTCCGAAATGAAATCGAACTCGAAATTAGGCTTGAATAACTTTACGTCGATAATTGATTTTCTTTTCGATGTTCAAATATAAGAACACAACGCTTTCTCCACCAAATATCTTTGTCCACTTAAGCATGTAAGTAAACAATTTCCACTATTTGAGAGAATTTTATGTACAGAAAGTTAATGCTATGTTGGGTAGTAATGTGTATATATATATACCACATACTGCCAACCTTGTTGTACAATGCCTCCACTTCCACGTGGAAGTGGAGGTGGAAACCAATTCGTCCCGTTAAGTATATACTCGGGTATTGCATAAATTCATGGTAATATATATATAACTTTTTGAATATACCATAATTAATAGAAAATCATTTCAAATAAAACCTACTATATTATAATAATAATTTTTAACATAACTAAATTTACTATCTCCGTTAAAATATTACAATGTATAAAAACCTTATAAAATAAATACATATACAATTATATCGTAACAAAAATATTTAATAATATAATTTTTTACCAAATTCAACTTTCAAATAAAATATTTTCAAATATACGCGCGATGTTAATAAAATTCTTAAATTTAAGTTCGCAACTCACCATCGCACTATTTTGATACTCAAGAACTCTCTCGGAATCCTCCCTTATGTTTTCTCACTGTTTCAAAACTGAAATGGCGTTTTAAAACGTGAAGTTGAGGCTTAAATCGAGTTTGACCTGACCCGGTTCGCGACCAGGTTCGCAACCCATTTTCTGCCAGACAGTCCGCGGTAAAAGAGTCATAACTTCTTACTCCGAGATCATTTGGACGTGAGGTTTTGTGAGTATGAAACTAGACTCGTAGACCTTCGATTTGGTATTTCGGGAGACTTCTAACTCTTTATATATTGAGAGAAAAGCCTTGAGACATTTTACCCAAAGTTCAGAAAATTTATTAAAGAACTTACGATAACTTTTGCCGATTTGCTTGACTTCAAAACTTATAATGCGACCAAACAAAAGGACCCGACACCGAAATACCGGTCCTGACGAACCTTAAGTGACTTGGGTCCGCTACAACAAGCTCTAACGGCACAAGGAAAACGTGTATATAGAAATGACCGGAAGGGTCATTACAATTGTCTTTCTAAAAAGGTCTTATATAGTTTTGAAAAACTCGTTAACTATGATAAATTTGTGTATATATTTATTTAAAAAGATTTTAATATTTATTAATATTTTAATAAAAATAATAAGTTTAGTTATGTTAAAGAATATTATTAAATAAGATAGGTTTTACCAAAAATAATTTTTGATTAATTATGACGTATTCAAAAAGTTATATTTATTTTACTATGAACCTACGCAGTATCCGAGTACATACATACGGGGATCAAAATAATTTCGGCATAACACCTTCACCTCCACGTGGAGGTGGAGGGAGTGGGTAGCAATTTATTTTAAACATGGCATGGCTGCCACTTGTCACTTACACGAATTAAATTGCTTTTTATTTATTATAATGATATGTTATATATATATATTCTTAAAGTTCATCTCTTTTAGGGTCACTTTCATTTGAAAAAACGTTACCAGTAGTCTATATGTAACTATATATATCTTTGTTCATACGGATTTAGTTTCCATTTTTGGCAATAGATATATAGATTTAAATATTTCATATAATGTAACGACCAGGTTCATCATTACAGGTAAACACTTCATGCCAAGTTCGAGTTAGAATACTTCCGGGTTGAGAGTTGAAAATTCTGGGTTAGGCTAGCCTAGGCCAGAATTGGAGTGAGGTATAGTCCAGGGTAATCCGGGTAAGGATTGGGTTTGATGTCACGATTTGAGCTAGTTTTCTGTGTAGCTAAGACATAGAGGAGTTCAGGGGACTTTTCGGAATTGAATTCGGGTAAGAAGAGCTCCCAAAATCGAGGTTGACATGAAGGGGTTATTCTGGAATGTTGGGGATTCAAGGTGTGTTGTAAAAATGGCTCTTTTAAGGAATTTTCCGAGTTACTGTCTGTGACGAGTGCTACCGCTCTGCCACGGCGACCTCCACTATAGCGGAATAATTACTGCTATAGAGAAAATTAAGATGGTCAACCTCTTCCATAGAGGTTGACTCCGCTATGGCAGTACCACTATAGTAGAGCAGGGACCGCTATAGCAGAGCGGCGGGATCGGAATACCCAAAAAATGGGTTTTTAATTTCATTCTCTTCCCTTCATCTCCAAAAACAAACGAGAGTTATTCCAAAAACCCTCCTAGGCTGCTCCAAGGCTTGGGAGCCATAGGGAGGAGGGATTCCAGCGAAAGGGATGCAAAACCACGGATTTAGGCCTTGAGAATCATCAGGGAACGCCTTAACGGAGCCAGAAAGGGCATTGAATAGTTTCTCGGCATCCAGGTAGGCTAGGTTTCTTCCCTAGAGTAGATTGACCATTTTTATTTCCTATTATTGTGTAGAATGAAAGAGAGAATACATGATTAGGCTTTTGGGCACGGAGTCTGGCGGATTCAATACTGGTTATGTGTGAATTAGGAATTGTATGGATTGAAGGGTTAGTTGTATGATACATATAATATGGATATTTTATTGATTTGGTAGAATAAAATGATAGGCTCGGGGATTGGAATGTCGGGAAGGTTCGGGGAATCAGGAGAATGCTTAGGAACTACGGGTAATGGAAATGGAAAACTCCTAGATAAGGTTTTGGGAATGCAAATGGCATGAGATATAGTTGATGGTTTTACTAAGGCTAAGGGGAGGTGTTCCCACTCTGTGTTCGGTGTTGGGTAAAGTTTTGGGAATCACGTAGTTGCTAAATTATGCTAAGAAAGGAAATCATTCATTATATGTCAATAAGGGGAAACGAGTTGATCCTCGGACCAAGGTTGGGCTAAGTCATCCACCCGGGGAGGGGTAGGTGATGGCTTATGATTCCTGTGAATGTTGTATAATTTTTTACTCTTATCTAAGTGTTTGTATGAATTACATTGCTTAGGGAAGTTGTGTAGAATGTCTAAGGTTCTTGTTTTACAGTCTATGAGTTGAACGGTGTGTTTACTTGTTGGTTTACAAGTTGTTTGTTCATCTATTTGACTGTGGATTATTGATATTCTGTTGGCTCGGGTACCATGCCTGGTACGGGAATACTAACGGTTGGCTCGAGTACTACGTATGATACAGGATACTAATGGTTGGCTCGGGTACCATGCCTGGTACGGGAAAATACTAATTGTTGGCTCGGGTACCACGCCTGGTACGGGTTTACTTTACTGCATTATTTCATTTATATGGTTGCATTGTGTGATTGGTGTTGGTTCCATGAGTGGACCGGGCTGTGTTTACAAATTGTGATATTACTTTTGTTCTTGGTGTAGGCCGAATCGTTATATTATATTATACTTTTGGTCTTGGTGTAGGCCTGGTAATTATATTGTGAGTTTGGTCTTGGTGTAGGTCGGGTAATTATATATTGTGAGTTTGGTCTTGGTGTAGGTCGGGTAATTATATTGTGAGTTTGGTCTTAATGTAGGCCGGGTTGTTATATTATATTGTGCTTTTGGTCTTGGTGTAGGCCAGGTAATTATATTGTGAGTTGGGTCTTGGTGTAGGCTGGGTGGTTATATTATGTTATTGGCTGGTCTTGGTGTAGATCGTCTTATGACGTTAACTATTAGTTTGTCTTTGTGTAGTCCGGGTTGTCATGTTAACACCTACATGTGTTAGGGGGATCTGAGTGGGTCCAGACTATGTAAAAGAGGTTATCAGTTCACAATTTATTGTCTTTAAGTGTGTTAATGATGGTCAAGAATTTGTTGTGGTTAATAAGATAAGGATGGGTCTTGGGGTAGACCGGGTAGCCTGTTGAACACTTAGGTGTGGTTAGAGGATCCTTGGAGGTTCCGGGTTTCGGGATTAGAAAGGGATTTAGATATAACTTTATCATTGTCATTGAATGTGTTAATGGTTGCTAGGTGATTTTCATGTGATTGGTCAATTGGGAGTACGACGGAAAGTCTGGGGTTGTAGTTGTTAGTTGTTATAACCAAGATGGAAAGTTGTCCGAGAGTTCCGAGAAGGGCCGGACATTGGTAAGTAATACTATGGGTATAAGTGGTTTTGTTGGGAAGTTAGCCGGGTTAAGTCTGAATATCTAATCAAGGTGGTTGACTTGGGTAAGGGAAGGGTAGTCCTGGTATGGACATTATTATTGGTAAGGATTAAGTGAGACTTGGGAATTCTAGGGATAAGGTAACTTGGGAAGTCTAGGGATAAGGCGACTTGGTAAGTCTAAAGGTTAGGAAGGTCGGTTCTGAAAGGGGGAATTGATAAAGGTGATGTTGAAAGAGGTGGAGCATTTACATTGTGCATTTTATCTTGATTTTTATATGATGGTAGGAGTGAATTCGGGTCAGCCGATGATGCCTACCAGTACTTGTGTTTGTACTGATTCTACTCTTGCTATACCTTTTTGGGTATAGTCTGGTTGCAAGGTTGGTGATGTTTCACAGGTTCAGGATTGCGGTGATCTTCCAGCAGCTCCTACTTCCTTCTATGGTGGGAGTTGTGTCAATTTTATGTTATAAGCTCATCTTGTAGAAGCTCTTGTACCGGCTTAAACTAGGTTCTGGGGAGGGTGTTTATATTTTTATTTAAATTTCCGCATGTTTTAAAGGTTGTGTAATTTTTGAAAGATGTTGTATAAAGATTTTCCAAACATTTGTAAAGGGATTCCTCATTTATTAAGGGACTTATTTAATAATTTATTTTCTTTTCCGCATTGCTTGTTGGTTTGGGTGGTAAGGGTTCTCCTATCTAGGTGGATTAGAGTAGGTGCCCGCACAGCTCGGTAGTTGGGTCGTGACATATACGCACTTATAATTGCTTATGCAAGTAAAAGGGGAGTTGAGGAGGCATCATTATTGACAATTTAATCGATCATCGAAAGAAATTGATTATCTATATCAAGTTATTCAAGATTAGATTCTAGGTATATCAAGGCTATTCCTTTCCTTTTGGGCATGATTCCTTAAGATTTAAAATCTTTGTGTCTAGCGTGTTATCAAAGAGTTGGTTGTTATGTGTCCCTAAATTGTTGTTAGTATTACTTGTATTAGAAACTCATATCCGGTGATGTTAATTTCGTGTTAAGTTGGAAGCGAGAAATGGTGTGTATATAAATGTGGTTATCAGATTACAGTGATTGTCAGGTTAATCGTGATATTGTGATTGTGGTATGGAGGAGGTACGGTGGTTCTTCGGTACTTGGGGGCTGCCTTAAAAGCTTGTTTTGCATTGTATTATGTGTTATGTATTTTATCATGTTTTATTGCATTTTCTTATTGTGGTTTCCTAAAGGGCTCACGAAAACCTGTAAGGCGTGAGACTTGTCCTCATGGTTGAGATTGTGGCTTTGCGAGGACCCGTAAGACATGAGACCTTTTCGTATAGTCGATCCTATAGCATTATGAGGACCTGTTAGGCGTGACTATTTTTTGGCATGGTCTTCCTTGTGTATTGCTCTCCCGTAAGGCGTTCATTTTTTTCGCACGTTGAGATTATGTATTGTATTGTTCATCTTGTATTGCATTACTATGTTATGATTGTTAAGGTTAGCTGTATCTTGAGTTTTCGAGGCGATGTGTTGTGGTTTCTGTGGTCCTGGAGTAGGGGCAGGTAAGATAGTGTTAGACTGACATTGTGTCGGTGCAGGTTGTGGATGGAATATTAGTATTGTTTCTATTTCAACCCCTATCCTATTGTGGTTTTAGTTTCGATTATCATATTTCTGTTATTTTGTCGCCTTACGTATTTAGTATATTCTTTCGTGCTGACGTTCCCATTACCTGGGAGGCACTGCATTTATGCTTGCATGTTATAAGGTAGACAGTGGTCCTCATTGCGTGTGGTTGAGTTCAGTTGATGGTTGATACTCTCTGTTCCTTCCGTAGTTGCTAGGTCTAGAGTGTTCTTTGGCTTTACTTGGCTAACGGGTACGTCGGAGCCCTGTCCCGACTCGTGATTAGCGTTTTTTCATCTTAAATGCTTATAGACATTGTTGTGGGTCTAGTAGTCAGTTGAGGCTATGTCGGCCTTGTATTATAATTTTGTTATATTCGAGTTGGTTTTTGTTGCATTACATTTTTTTGGCGTGAACTTAACGGCCTCCGATGTTGTCGGTTGTTTTCTGTTTTTTCACTAGATCAAGTGGGGCACAAGATGTCAGTCGCGTCTCCCTGGAGTAGGGGCAGGCAAGATAGTGTTAGACTGACATTGTGTCGGTGCAGGTTGTGGATGGAATATTAGTATTGTTTCTATTTCAACCCCTATCCTATTGTGGTTTTAGTTTCGATTATGATATTTCTGTTATTCTGTCGCCTTACGTATTTAGTATATTCTTTCGTGCTGTCGTTCCCATTACCTGGGAGGCACTGCATTTATGCTTGCATGTTATCAGGTAGACAGTGGTCCTCATTGCGTGTGGTTGAGTTCAGTTGATGGTTGATACTCTCTTTTCTTTCCGTAGTTGCTAGGTCTAGAGTCTTCTTTGGCTTTACTTGGCTAACGGGTACGTCGGAGCCCTGTCCCGACTCGTGATTAGCGTTTTTTCATCTTAGATGCTTATAGACATTGTTGTGGGTCTAGTAGTCAGTTGAGGCTATGTCGGCCTTGTATTATAATTTTGTTATATTCGAGTTGGTTTTAGTTGCATTACATTTTTTTGGCGTGAACTTAACGTCCTCCGATGTTGTCGGTTGGTTTCTGGTTTTTCACTCGATCAAGTGGGGCACAAGATGTCAGTCGCGTCTCCCTGGAGTAGGGGCATGTAAGATAGTGTTAGACTGACATTGTGTCGGTGCAGGTTGTGGATGGAATATTAGTATTGTTTCTATTTCAACCCCTATCCTATTGTGGTTTTAGTTTCGATTATGATATTTCTGTTATTCTGTCGCCTTACGTATTTAGTATATTCTTTCGTGCTGACGTTCCCATTACCTGGGAGGCACTAAATTTATGCTTGCATGTTATCAGGTAGACAGTGGTCCTCATTGCGTGTGGTTGAGTTCAGTTGATGGTTGATACTCTCTGTTCTTTCCGTAGTTGCTAGGTCTAGAGTCTTCTTGTGCTTTACTTGGCTAACGGGTACGTCGGATCCCTGTCCCGACTCGTGATTAGCGTTTTTTCATCTTAGATGCTTATAGACATTGTTGTGGGTCTAGTAGTCAGTTGAGGCTATGTCGGCCTTGTATTATAATTTTGTTATATTCGAGTTGGTTTTTGTTGCAATACATTTTTTTGGCGTGAACTTAACGGCCTCCGATGTTGTCAGTTGGTTTCTGTTTTTTCACTCGATCAAGTGGGGCACAAGATGTCAGTCGCATCTCCCTGAATTTGGGGCATGACAGTCTCTTTGCAGCAAAAATCTCATTGCTGTAGCGGTACCTCATAACCATTAGCTCGAAAACAACTGCACTTAGTCCCATTTCACAATACAATTTTTATTCTCAAGCTATCACGAAACAAGCACAATGTAGCAACTACTGTAAACAGTTACTATGAATTCACTCATAGTCTCTGAATTTTTTATGAAGGTGTAGATCACTAGGTCACCCCCTAACAGAATACTATACAACAAAATAACACACAATTCATCACGATTACACAAGAAATTTCAGTTTTAAATCATTCCACCTTTGAGTTTTTACTATCTTAACGTACTATAGGAGCTCTAACAAGGTACTATGACCATATATCCTATAACGACTGGAAGGGTCGTTACAAGAAGAAACACATCATTTTGGCTCATCATAGTTTAATTTTAATAACTGTACAGCTTCACACTTATCTCAATTTATATTTCATTTCACTTTTTCACCTTATCTTACTAACCACTTTATCTCAAGTTTTTGATCGGAAATACAATCTACAACAAAAAAATGTACATCACAATGTGGAACTCTCTCTCAGCAGTAAACTGAGGCAAATTTTCTGAAGAGGATTATCAAACTCACAAGCAGAGGTCAAGAATCTACTCTTAAACTTCACTCTCTATATCCCACGAACACGTGATATGTAAATTATCCAAACTTTTCTTACATTTCCACTGCTAGATCTTAACTTAATAAACTCTCTTAATTCCTCAACTCCTTTCAGCGCACAGTGTTTCCATAACTCGACACTGGGAAAACTTTTGGGAATCAGCATCTGAATATATCGACTCAATCATAGGGTGTCATGGAAACTTGTCTAGTAGATTTCTATTTATGAGTGTGTTATCAATCACATTTATAATTAGGAGACTATGAACATATCTTCCATTCTCGAACACTCCTATTATAAGTCGTTAACTCCTTCCAACTACAAATCTGCTAGTAACAATCTTTTCAAAACTCTCAAACTACATATGGTCTGATTCTCGTGGAACCTGAGATATGTAGGTGACTGGAAATTGAAGTTTGGCCAAAATCCTCAAAACATTTTATATCAGTACTCATAATCTTTTCAACATTCGTATAAATCCTAAAACTTTCAAGGCTATATATGTTGACTAGGAAAAACTTGGCTACTAAGTCAACTGCTTTGCCTAAAAACTCTTTCATCGTCCCCGGATAAAGAGGGGCAAGTTGTTGACACCCAATTTTGTCCGTCCTTTCTTCTAATTCATTTTCTTTAGCTTATAAATTATTAATGAATTACATATTTTATATTTCACTACTATTTTCATTTATTACTATTATTATTGTTATTACCTATTAGATACTATTATTTTTACTACTTTTATTTTTATTTATTTATTAATTTTTTTATTATTGTCCTTTTATTACCGTTTTCACTATTTTAAATTATTAATGTATTATCAACATGACTACTATAATTACTTTATACCATTTTCTTTAAAATCAGTTGTCGTTACTTCATTTCAAATTTTGTACTTATTAAATTAATTACAAATAACGTTTACATAATTATTAATTGATATCGTATAATATAAAGATTATATTAATTATTACATTAAAAGCTCAAAAGAATAAACATAAAGCAAGAAAAGGCCATAAATTATCCGGTCATCTATAGACCAAACAGAACTCTTGACCAGCCCATTTTCTTCTAATCCAATTTGCCCATTTTCGCCCAAAATTACAGCAAGCCCAAGGTCCTTTCTGAAGAATAACCTAATATCATTCATGCTAGGGTTATTTTTTACACTTCAAAACAGTCGCTTCTTCTCTTTCTCACCCTCCCATTTTCTATCTCCTTTAATTCGCATGACACTAAAGTTGAAGAGTCCCACTTTAAGATTCGACGTCACCACAAGAATTAAAAAGTGTATCTACATATTCATCTATGTCTCTTGCTCCTTCAAAATATATCTAGACAGAATGAAGAGAATGGGTGAGCCAAAATAGCAAACCACATAAAAAAATATTCTTCTACAGGAATCAAATATGGGTTTTGATTCATTTGTGTTTATTTGCTAATGTGATACCTTTTTATTTTAGTTTGATTTGTTGCTAATTGCTTTACTTTGTTTAACCATTCAGAATTCTTCTTTTTTAGCAAAAGAACGTCTATTGTATCACATAAGGCATGACCTCTAAATCGTAGAAAAAATGTAAACAGGTAATTTATTTGACCACATTCTAAATCCTAAATTTGGGTTTTCCTGTTTTTGTCCATCAAGTTGGGGTTTGGTTAAATGTTTTCATTAAGAGACTTTATTTTACTAAAGGTGCCTTCACTTATTTTCCAACAACTTTAAGCTTTCTTTTAATCCAAACGGGCTACTAAATTCAAGTTGCTTACTTTTTTTAAAACCAAGATTAAAAAATAAAATTTTTAAACCATTTTGGTTTCAGTTTTGTTTTCAATAAAAAGTAATTTTATAAAACGTTTTCCAGACTCCAATGTTGGAGTCACTTGACACTTAGCATTGCATCTTAACATTTAGCCTTTTTAATTAATCTTAAGTCTTACCAATTAATCATTTTAATACGAATCTTAAAGGATGCTTGGCCCTTTCCCTTTAGGATTAATTAAACTCTTACCTAGAATTTTTTATAAAGTAGACCTTAAAATAGAGTTAACTATAGACAATCACTTTAATTAATTTAAGTGTCCTAATTCACCATAACTAATTAGGTGGTGACTCCTTAAATTAGTTAATTAATTTAGAAATTACTAATATGTTATACACTATTTTGACTCGATTAAAATGGAGTATAACAATGTATATTAAAACAGATCATATTTCTTCACTCGATATCTCTAATTATCTAATATACTTCACAAAACATCAAGACGAGTTTGTGCATTGAGTTTTGTTATTTTTTTTCAAAACTAATATAGGTCTTTCTCAAGGTTAATACTTTATTTATCCATTGTTGTTGATACTTAATTTTCTATTTTAATTTTCTTCCGAATATAGAGTTGGGAGTGATTGAATGACTTCTTCAATGGATTTTTGAGTTAATTTATTGTTGTGTAATTTTTTTCATGACTTTCAAAAAGTATGGGCTCAATGATTTGTAGTTCTTCATATGTTTTTGTCGATAAATTTGTTGGATGAATTAGAAGTTTCATTCTGTTACCATTGACATATCATGTTTATTGATCTCACCGTTTCACGAACATTATATTTTATATAAAATTATTTGTATTATTTAATTCTGCTAGCGCTTGAAAACGAAAACATATATTTTGAAATAGAACTTTTAGTCTGCAATAAGTTTTTAATTTAATTTTGATTGACATGTGAAAACTCAAAGGTAAATAAGATAGCAATTTTTTGTACTTGAAGTTAGTAAGCACCTAAGATAATTCATACCTTTTGACACTTATTTTGGTGAACAAATATCTTGAACGTGTTCATATTATTAGATAGTTAGTCTTTTTACTTGGTGGTATAGAGATGAACCCTTACAAAATGTGTTTTTGCTAAAGCAAGTACTTCACAGGCTTAATTAGTAATCCACTCCAAGAATATAAATACTTAATCCAATAGGAAAAATCAAGAAATCTAGTAATAAATACTAAAAGAGAAAGTTCAGGGACTAAACAAAGACTTCATAGTTTTGTTGTGTAAGTTGCAAATTGAATCAAGTTTTAGAAGTTTTTATTTATTATTATTTTTGTATTGGTGTATTTTTTAATTATAACAGTAAAAATAATATTTCTTCACTTAACCCTAGTTCTCAGTAAGCTATGATATAAATCTATATTTTCATCTAATTTTCTATATTTAAAAGTTCTCATTTGGACGAATAAAGGTCAGGTTTCTCTCTTTTTATAATTCTTACATTTTGAAATTGATTAATTGTCTTATGTAATTAAAGGCTTAGTTAAAGAATAATTTTTTATATATATATGACATGTCATAGTATATATGCTTCATTATCTCGACTTAAGTACGTAAAATAATTTTGTTGATGGTGACTGTAAAACTCATTTGTTACTCTATGTCTCATGCATTAGAATTAATATAAAAGCTTGTGAAAGGTTATTAAATTGTAGAACAATCTAGGAAGAAAAGAAAATATGAATATATAGTTCTTGACGTTCAAGAGAATTTGGCTAGTATTGGTCTGTGAAAAAATAACTTTAGCACCAATCTTTGATTGATTTTCTCAAGGTAAAAGCTATTGTTTATTATCTTAAAATATTTGCGATGTGCAAGAAGTGAATTTTAATTTGTTCTTAATGCGACTGTATTTTCTATCTTTTGACGATTTCATGTCAAATTTTTACTAAGTTTTCTATAGAATCAATTCGACTTTTCATTTTTCCCCCTTATTGTTCTCTAATTTAATGAGTTAATCTACTTTATGTCCGTATGTTTTCTTGTATATGTTCGATAGCAGTGATAGACAATATGTGATTAATCAGGCTTTAAAATATTAATCAGTTCATAGAATAATTGATAAAAGATGAACCTTCAAAAAAGATGGCATCACATTTATATTAAATTATTTGTGTTGCAGTATCTTTTATTGACTGTCATAACTTGAATAATAGGTTAATTGTAGGGGATTATATTTATTTTATAAAGATCTAATAATTAATTATATCACTTCTTATGACAGTCAAAGCTAAGGGGAGCAAGAGGCGTCATGTATGCGAAATAAGAGGTTCCTTTGAGTACCAAGGGGAGTCAATAGACTTGAAATACCAGATCGTGATCTTTAATACACCAAGGCAAGTTGAATTAAAAAATGTGACTTTATGAACCTTCGAAAGCCAACCTTCTATTTCAAGAAGATAAATAATAATTTAAAATTATAGAACGACAACCTTCTATGTGTAATTTAAATAATTTTTGAGCATTTAAACTGATCTAGCTAAATAGGGAAATTTGATATGGTGTCACCGCATGCATGCATTACAAAATATCTATTTGTGCCTTGTTTATTAAAGCATTTGATGTTGAAAATTAGTCTTTTTATAATTTTGAAGATGTTAAATAAATGTGCTCCATTGTTAGCTTTTTGGGTCTGCGATCATTGTTGCATGCATTTCGAGTTCTCGATAATAGTGAGGGTGTTATCTTTCTATGTTTGTAAACGGTATTGTTTGCAATTTTTCTATTCTATTATGATTTTCTCTGTCTCATTCTTGCAGAAGTTGTGTATATTGCTAATTTTAAATTTCAACTATATCTTTGCTTTTGTTGAAAAGTTAATCATAGTAGAAGAAATATTTTTTCTAACTATATTCCGCTACCCTTAGTCTAATTGGATGCTTATGTTTATCTTTGTAGAATAAACATATATTACACAAGTACACAATCACTTCAGACTCTTACCATAATTTGTCTTGGACACACTTATTCTTTTTACTTGATTTCTTTCTCTCTTTTTTTTAGTTTCGAAGGGTAGGGAGGGAAATGGTGGAAGCTAGATAAGTCTCTCTTCTTTTAGATTGTTTTGTATACATGTTTTCTTTTTTCTTTCTTTTACATTATTGGACTTTTCAGTCCCTCACTATTAACAAATTAGTCCATGTTTCTCACGAATAGAGATGGAATATGATTTTTCTGATTGCATTTAATAATTAACTTACTGCGAAACAGCTAAAATATATTTTCTTACTAACAGTTCTCGATACACATAGATGGAGCATGATTTCTAGTAAGATCAATTGATAAAAAAGAGATAAAATATGGACTCTGAAAAGCAAAGGGTGAAGCCTAACAAATATTTGCAAATTTTTCTCTCTGTGGTTGGAGAATCACCTTTGAATTTCTGATGTCCAAGCCTTTATTTGACAGAAAACTGTCTGAATGATGCAGGAATAGAACAAACACAAAAATCACAGCATGATCAGACCTAATCAAAGGTGATATTTACTACAATCTCTCTTTTATTTCAATCTCTGATTATTTAGTGCTTTAATTTTGTCAAAAATGCAAGTAAATTGCTGATTTGGTTAGATATTTGCAAAAGTCTGCATTTTGTAGAGTTTTTAATTATTGTGATGAGTACTAATTAAATAATGAGACAAAGTCAAAGCACATAAACTAAATCAATAATAAGACATATCCTGATTAAAAATCTTGACATCCGAGACTTAGCTTGATGACATCAATTAAGCCACATACTAGAAATAATAATGGTCAACATTCAATTGGTGAACCAGGTTAGTTATAGTTCTTCCGCTTTGTCACTTGCACTTTCAGTCTGTTAATGTTCAACTATTTTTGACATAGTTTTATTATAATCTGATTATTATGTCGGTGTAGATTATATTATGAATATATTAAAATTCATTGGTCATGTTTTGAGTGAGCTTGAGGTCAAATGTTCATGGTTAGTATTTTCTATTTTATTCATCTGTGAAGTTTTTTAAATGTCTCCGATTTGCTTGAATATGTAGGATATTGTATTTAGATTACTATTGCACATTAATTTATGATAAGAAAAATATGGTCAAATGTTCATGGTTAGTATTTCCTATTTTATTCATCTTTGAAGTTTTTTAAATGTCTCCGATTTGCTTGAATATGTAGGATATTGTATTTAGATTACTATTGCACATTAATTTATGATAAGAAAAATATTTTAATTACACATTCAATAATGGAACTAGTTTGTGAGAAATATACCAGGGTCTTGTCTTTACATCTGCAACCTTATGATTAAAGCACTAGAATATTATTTCGTTTGTCATTCTTTGACAATGACACTATCTTTGTTCCTTGAGGTATATTTCCTACCGTTCATTTTTCTTGGAATTGAAATGTGTTAATATGTTGTTATTGGAACCATCTAATTACTGTAGAAGTTTTGCAAGTAAAAAATTAGACAAAAAGGGTTGGGTCATAATTTAAAGATCCCTCTGAAGATGATATAAAATCTGAGTTAATAATATTTTAGGAGAGGACTACTTGAAATTTCAACAACCTTGATAAGGTAGGATTACATTCATTTAGTTTAGAGAACTCAAGTTGCCTTAGCTTGGAAGCTAATGAATATTTTGACTCTCTCTGGCACTTTTTTGGGTTCTCGATGATAAGAAAAATCAAGACATAAATAGAAAGGAGATTAAACTAGTAATTATAGCAAATTGATATGCAAAAGAGCAAATGATATGGTTGGGCAACCTGCACCTCTAGGTAAGTATATATCTTTACCTCACCTTCTTATGAGATTCATCTTTCTTCCATTTGGTTATAGCCTTAATAGTTTTTTATAGACCTTCTCTATATTTCTCTTTTTAGAAATTTAAAAAGATATCGACAGTGTCACGACCCAACCTACCGGACCGTGCGGGTGCCTACTCTAACCACCTAGATAGACGAACCCTTACCACCCAACCAATAGGTAACATGCGGGAATTAAGTAAACCATTGATTAAGTCATCCTTATACATAACAGAAGATCCTTTCTTTATAAAAATCCTGTTCAGAAATAGACTACATAATAAGTTGCAAAAAATCTTTACAACGTTCTTAAAAACACCCTCCCCTAGGATCTAGTCTAAATAGGTACAAGAGATACTACAAGATGACACAAAGAGATAAAAGACCCAACTTCCTCCATGGAAATCGAAGACAAAAGGTGTTGGAGATCTCATCGTTGTGAACCTATGAAACATCACCAACCTGCAACCAGACTATACCAAAAGGTATAGCAAGAGTAGAGTCAGTACAAACACACGTACTGGTAGGCATCATCGGTCGACCCAAATTCACTCCTACCATCATATAAGAAAAATAGAAAATACATGACCGAAATTAAGTAACTTGGTTTCCACCCCCGCGTTTTTCCGCTGCCAACTCCCTCAATCTCAAGGCTTCCAAGTCACCTTACCTTTGACTTGTGTAGTCACCTTACCCTTCACAGATGTCCGTATCCATACCTGGACTACCCTTCCCTTACCTAAGTCCACTGTTCTAACCATCATTCTGACTTAGCCCGGCTAACTGCCCAACTCAACCACTTATACTTGTAACATTACTCATCATGGTCCAACCCTCAACCGATCTCTAGTAAACCTTCTAATAAATATGCAGTAGTCAGGACCGCAACCCCAGAGTCTCAGTCTTCCTCCTAGTCTATCCACCACGTGAAATCCACCTAACAACCCTTGCTACATTTAATGACAACCCCAGAGTTACCTCTAGTCCCCTTATTATACATAACCCAGACCCTCCAAGGATCCCCTTAACCCCACCCTAGTGTTAACAAGCTACCCCGATCTATACCATGACTGACCCTTAGTCATTAATCACAATTGATCCCCGACCATCTAGGCACACTCGAGACGACAATATATATAATTATGTGTAATTAACCGTCCTCTTTTACATAGTCCAGACCCACCACGGGATCCCTTCTAAACAACACCTAAGTGTCAATGATCAACTCAGCCTAATCCAAGACCAAACACAAATATCAAGGAACAACCAGGCCTAAACTAAGACCAATCTGCAGTTATAAAAGTTCCCGGACACTCAAGGACCACCAACAATAGCATATTAAGTAGACAACTCTGTCCACTCACGGAACCAATACCAAGTACTACATCCAATAAAACAACCCGGTCCACTCACATAACCAATAACAAGTATCATATTCAGTAAAACCACCCGGTCCACTCAACGAACCAATATCAACCAATGCAATACAATAGTCAACGAAACAATGCAAGATATAATAAAGTAAACCCGTACCAGGCGTGGTACCATCCCAACCGAATGATATACCCGTTTTAGGCGTGGTACCCGTGCCAACCATATGTTATACTTGTACCAGTCATGGTACCCGAGCCAACCGAATGTCAACAACACCAGTCAATATATGAACACACACAACTTGTAAAACCAACACGTAAATCATTTATCACAGACTGTAAATAGGAACCTAGACATTCCACACAATTTCCCTAAGCAAGGTAATGCATACAATCACTTAGACATGAGTACATCAATATACACATTTATATAAAATCATAAGCCATCACCTACCCCTTCCCGGGCACAACTACGAACCATCAATTCCCATCCAAAGACTTCCCCGATTCCCCCTTTTTATTATAACATGCCACTAGTGATTTCCCTTGTTAAATGAAAACACAAGCATGCAACACGCTCCTTTTCCTAACCTTATCCAGACCACCACTAAGCCTTAAGCCATAACGTTCCCTGAAACCCCTCCTAGGAGTTTCCTATTCCCGTTTCCTGTGCTCCCAAGCACTCTCCCGGTTCCCCAAACCTTCCCGACATATTAGTCCCTTAATCTATCAAGTTATCACAACAATATGCATAAGTTGAACACATAACGCCACTCACAAGACCATCCATTCCTTATATCCTAGAAACAACACAAGCAACCCCGAATCCGCCAGACTCCGTACCCGGAGGCCTAAAACATGGATTCTCCGTTTCTACTATAGAAGGTACGAAGAGTAAACAGGTCTAACTACTAATAAAAACCTAGCCTACCTGACGCCAACAGCTGCAATGATGCGTTTCTGGCTCTGTGGTTACGTTCCCGGCTAAACCGTGATCCTAGAATCTGCTGGTTTACGTCTCTTCATCTATGACCTCCTCTTCTCATGATTTCCCAGCCTTGGAGCAACATGGGAGGATTTTTGGAGGAATTCTCGTATGTTGCCCAACTGAGAAGAAGGGACTTTTTAAAAAAATCCCATCACAGGTTCTGTCTCCCGTAACCCCGCTATAGCGATCCGCCTTACCGCAATAGCAGTGCCGCTATAGCAGAATAATTACCGCTATAGCGGTGTGAAGTCATCCCAGATTCTTTTTTGAAAATCCAAATTTTTTTGATGACGTCACCCTATTTATTTCGAATGTAATTTTAACAATTTTCCCCAATTTATGGAATCGGGAAGAATTTACATAACGATGGACCTGGTCGTTACAACAGATACCAATTTACCCATCGTTCATCCCTGAATGATCGTGAATCAAAACGGAGGAGAGGAACTGACTCGGGACTCTACCATCCCAAGTGACCGCGCAATTATATAACCTATGCAAGTTGTCGAACCTTCCCTTTACAAGTCTAACCCACTAAAGGTAAATCTATTATTGCCTCATCCCGATGTAGAATTTACGAGCCTCACAAGGACTACACACGTGTCCCTATCCCGAGCACCCAAGAATTCTGGGGCCTCGTGTCATTTCGGATTGGACGAATTTAAAAAGACCCAGGAGAACTTTTCCCTTATCATGACTGACTGGATTTCCGATGTAGCAGATAATTCACCGCTATAGCAGTCCCGCTATCGCGGACAACCGACCACTATAGTGGTTGTCTACAGAATGAAATTTGGGGAGAAATGGATTTCTCCCCATATTCCACTCAAACACTAAACTTTCTCTCCCGATCGTCCCACTCTCGATGTTGAAAATTTCAAAGTATTAATCGTACTCACTCTCTACCTTACTCATTTGCACTAATTTGCACATGAATGTGGTAGGATTTTAGGAACTTGTAGTATATTTTGAAATGGGTTTTGAACTTGAACCCCCCCTTGGTTGGATTTCTGTCAGATTCTCAAAGCATGGGTGCTTCCCTTATGCTTACAACGCCTCCAAGGCATTTTGGGCATAAGTATTATACTAATGTTGGCCAAAAACGGGCAAAGAACGGGTGGTAGAAGTGAAGGGTTGCTTCTTGAAAAAAGTAGTGATTCGGGCAAATTTTAGGGGTTATTATGCCCAATTTTTTTGTAGAAACTATCAATGGGGCACTTTGGGTGGGTAGATCCGGTCTTGGAATGACAAAATCAGAGTTTTGGACCAAGGGGTGCCATTGATGCACCCCTTGAAGGTCTGGAACGATGAAGATCGCTATAGTAGTAGGGTTCCGCTATGGCAGTCCCGCTAGAGTGGATATTTCACCTCTATAGTGGTTCTTCTATCTCGGAGGCACCACCCGCTGTAGCGGAAGGCCGAAAAGCAGTGGCCTTCCCAAGTTACACTTAGAAAAAATTTCCTCCTTCTTTTCGTGCCCCATTACTCTTCTAATCCCATTTCCTTCTTACCCTTGCAGGATAACACAATGGCTGAACAACAACAAGCGCTTGAATATGATTATGAGCGATTCCTCGACGAAGCTAGTCGGGAAAGACTCTGAGATTACTAAAAATTTAGCTTCTGCTATGAGAGAGGTTGCCACATGACTGGGATAGACGGAAAAGCAGCTTATTTCCACCGTCGGGTCCGAGAGTTTGGGTGGGAACCCTTACTAGTGGCTCCCCCTCCCGCGCTAACCGGCTGGGTGCGGGAGTTCTATGCCATCCTTCCTACGGTCCGCTGGAGCGAGCCCAATCCTACTATCAGACTATGAGGGGTGGATGTTCCCGTGGATGGTTGGACCATTAATGAGGTGCTAGGGGTGCCCCATGTTTCCAATGCAGCATACATGGCTAAGTTACGATTGTGGGACATGACCTGGTTGAGAGATACTCTGGTGGACCCCGCATCCAAGGACAAGGTGTACTGGGTTAGCCCTGAGGGTATTACAAGCGCCTATTTCTCCTCTGAGGCTAGGATGTGACTGAATTTGGTGTCCAGAAGGATCCATCTGTTGAGAAATCAAAATGACGTGACCTATACCCGCGCTTTGGTGATTGCTTGCATCATGCAGGGGATCATTATGAATGTGGGGGAGCAGATCATCTTGGAATGGAAGAGCTTCTATACTGGCCCCGGGAAGGGCCTTTATCTACCCGGGCTGGTTACGGAGCTGTGCAGGCGAGCTGGTGTGCCTCAGGACCACACCGATGTAGAGGTGCCATGGATGAGCCCTTTGACCCGGTCTGGGTGAAGGATATTTCCAAGAAGAAGAGGAAGGTAGGTAAGGCAGGGAGCAGTCAGCCGTTGGAGGAGGCCGACAATGAAGAGGAGGAGGATGATACCCCTGCCCCTTCCCAGTCCCAGCCCCAGCCCCCGATCTCTAGGGCCTAACTGGAGGAGAACCTAGCAGCTGTCTGGAGGTTCATGGAGGATCCTAATGCTGGCGGTGCAGGCCCTCACCCAACCACTCAGGAACTTGCAGCACTCAGAAGGGAGTTAGAAGAGGAGAAAAGGAAGAGGCGCTCCCGGGACCGTATGTTTGCCCGAATGTGGAAGACCATAAAGGTCATGTTCTACTGTGTTTCCCCAGGTCAGGAGCTCCCCATCCTCAAGCCCGAGGACGTGCAGGAGTTCCCCTTCCTGAGTAAAGATGAGGCCTAGGACTCACCCCCCCTTAATTACTTATGTTACTGTTGGTTTGCCCCCATTTGGGGCCATTTTCAGACAATCTTTCCCCTTCCCCTTTTTATTTTGGGCACATGGATGCCCGGGTTAGACACTATTTCCTTTCCCGCATATATATATATAGATGCTTTTCCTTGGTTTATACAGTGGTTTTGGTGATTCATGCTTGTTTTTACCTTGTCCCCGGAAGGGACCAAAAACAGGGGAAAACAGAGCAGCTCACTGCTTAGGTGGCCTCTGCTATAGAAGATGGTTATGCTGCGATAGTGGTCCCGCTATAGCATAAATTTCACTGCTATAGTAGTCTCGATGGTAACTGTACAAAAATTTGATTTTTCAGCTGAATGCACTCATCCCCCTTCCCAGTTACCACTGCCCCTACCTGTAAGTACCGCCATGGTCTTAAACCACCCTCAAGACTATTCCTGGAACTGAACACATTAAAATCAAACATAACACGTTATAAACATATCAAATTTTATAAGGGCTTCACAACAATCAATTGTTTTCCGGCATTACCTTCCCGCCATTACACACTAATGACTCTCTTGTTCCCATGGTTCCTAACTAAAATTTTGACTGCCCTGAAGCCGAAGCTTCCCTACAGTCCCAGTCACCAATCCCTTACCATCTTAAGCAATGATAAGCCCTTTTTTCACACGTAGTACCCTTTTTCAAATAAGGACAATTAACAGACTACCACAGTCTAAGGCACACAAACTTTTTAAATCAATGACCTTCCATTGACTATTCATGCACACCAATTGGAACTCCACACGTATTTCAACCAAGTCACACAAGATTGTACACACAACAATTTAAATTTTTAAGTCTCAATAAAAGAAATTTCTGGCCAAATCAGATCACAAGTTTCACCTTCGTTGTACCATGGATGACCATTAGCCGGTTATCCATGTTTTTCACAGCCTCTCAGGCAAGATACCAATTGGAACCTTCCCAATTCCAATCCTTCTTGCTTGTTTGTCGTACCCGGAGTCCAATGACTTCCTTCACTTCGTTGAGATACCAATTGGAATCGAGAGATACAAATTGGACACAACCCATACAAGGAAGTAAACGAACCGAATGAAAGGGAATGAAACAAGAGAGATGTTTCCTAGAATGTTTAATAGCTTCCCAAATATTAGATGTGGACATCAACACACCAATCTGTAGGACTCTATTCGACATTTTTCTCTTATACTGGAAGACCAGTTATTAGGCTTTGATACCATCTATCACGATCCAACCTATCAGGCCGTGCGGGCGCCTACTCTAACCACCTAGATAGACGAACCCTTACCACCCAACCAATAGGTAACATGCAGAAATTAAGTAAACCATTAATTAAGTCATCCTTATACATAACAGAAGATCCTTTCTTTACAAAAATCCTGTTTAGAAATAGACTACATAATAAGTTGTGGAAAATCTTTACAACATTCTTAAAACACCCTCCCCTAGGATCTAGTCTAAACAGGTACAAGAGCTAATACAAGATGACACAAAGAGATAAAAGACACAACTTCCGCCATGGAAATCAAAGACAGAAGTTGCGGGAGATTTTATCGCAGCGAACCTATGAAACATCACCAACCTGCAACCAGACTATACCAAAAAGTATAGCAAGAGTAGAGTCAGTACAAACACATGTACTGGTAGGCATCATCGGTCGACCCGAATCCACTCCTACCATCATATAAGAAAAATAGGAAATACATGACCAAAATTAAGTAACTTGGTTTCCACTCCCACGTTCTTCCGCTGCCAACTCCCTCAATCTCAAGGCTTCCAAGTCACCTTACCCTTGACTTGTGTAGTCACCTTACCCTTCACAGATGTCCGTATTCGTACCTGGACTACCCTTCACATACCTAAGTCCACTGTTCTAACCAGAATTCTGACTTAGCATGGCTAACTGCCCAACTCAACCACTTATACTTGTAACATTAGTCATCAGGGTACAACCCTTCCACGGATCTCTAGTAAACCTTATAATAAATATGTAGTAGTTAGGACCGCAACCCCAGACTCTCAGTCATCAGGGTACAACCCTTCCCGTGCCAACCATATGTTATTCTTGTACCAGGCATGGTACCCGAGCCAACCGAATGTCAACAACCATAGTCAATATATGCACACACACAACTTGTAAAACCAACAAGTAAACCATTCAATCACAGATTGTAAACAGGAACCTAGAAATTCCACACAATTTCCCTAAGAAATGTAATGCATACAATCACTTAGACATGAGTACATCAATATACACATTTACAAAAAATCATAGCCATCACCTACCCCATCCCGGGCACAACTACGAACCATTAATTCCCGTCCGAAGACTATTCCCCGGTTCCCCCTTTTTATTATAACATGCCACTAGCGATTTCCCTTGTAATATGTACACACAAGCATGCAACACGCACCCCTTCCTAACCTTATCAATACCTCCACTAAGCCTTAAGCAATAACATTCCCTGAAACCCCTCATAGGAGTTTCCTATTCCCGTTTCTCGTGCTTCCAAGAACTCCTCCGGTTCCTTGAACCTTCCCGACATATTAGTCCCTTAATCTATCAAGTTATCACAGCAATATGCATAAGTTGAACACATAATACCACTCACAAGACCAGCCATTCTGTACATCCTAGAAACAACACAAGCAACCCCGAATCCACCAGACTCTGTACCCTGAGGCCTAAAACATGGATTCTCCATTTCTACTCTACAAGGTACGAAGAGTAAACAGGTCTAACTACTCATAAAAACCTAGCCTACCTGGATGCCAGCAGCTGCAATGATGCATTTTTGGATATGTGGTTACGTTCCCAACTGAACTGTGATCCTGGAATCTGTTGTTCCACGTTCCTTCAGCCATGACCTCCTCTCCTCATAACTTTCCAGCCTTCGAGCAACATGGGAGGGTTTTTGGAGGAACTCTCGTATATTTCCCAACTGAGGAGAAGAGACTTTTTAATAAAATCCCATCACAGGTTCTATCTCCCGTAACCCCGCTATAGCGGTCTGCCTTACCGCGACAGCGGTGCCTCTATAGTGGAACAATTACCACTATAGCGGTGTGACGTCATCCCAGATTCTTTCAAGAAATCCAAAAAATTTCATGATGCCACCCTATTTATTCCGAATGTATTTTTAACCATTTTCTCCAATTTATGGAATCAGGAAGAATTTACATAACGACGGACCCGGTCGTTACAGATAGTGCTTCTCCTTGTCTGCTAAGTATATTTTTTATTTGATGGTTGTGCATGGTGTCGAAAACACTAATTGTTCTTTAATATTATTTTTCACAACTTTTTTGAAAACCGTTTTTGCCCTGGATATCCAGGTTATACTGTAAGGAGCTTGTACTCATGCATATGCTTCTGAATATTTTCATGTTTAGTAATATGAGTTAAGTTCTTTGTTAGTGAAATTTAACATTAGCATTTTACGAAAGTTAAGTTTTTGAAATCCTATACATGCGTACAAGCTCCCTACAGTATAACCTAGATACCTGAGTAAAAAAAGTTCTCAAAATAGTTCATGAAAATTGAAAATAATATTGAAGAACGATCAGTATTTTCGACACCATACACAACCATCAAATAAAATATATACTTAAAAGACAAGCAGAAGCACATGCGATATCTTTTTAAAGGTCTAAAAATTTAAATACAAAGAAGGTATACCGAAAAATATTAAGGTCATAATCAAATGAAAGGAATATGAATCTCATAAGAAGGTGAGGTCAAAGATATCTACTTACCTTAAGGTGTAGGCTGCACAACCATATCATTTGCTCTTCTGTACATCATCATGCTATAATTACTAGTTGAACCTTTTTCATTTAAATCTTGATTCTTTTCATCATCCGGATCTCGTAGAAGTGCCAGAGAGTCAAAGTATTCATCAGATTTCAAGCTCAGGCAATTTCAATTTTCCGAACTAAATGAATGTGATCCTACTTTATCAAGGTCGTTGAAATTTCAAATAGCCCTCTCTTAAAATACTCTTAACTCAGACATCATATCATCTTCAGAGGGATCTTTAAATTATGACCCCACCCCTTTTGTCTGGTTCTTTACCTGCAAAACTTCTACGGTAAGTAGATGGTTCCAATAGCAGCATATTAACACATTGTCATACCAAGAGAAATATACTGTAGGAAATATACCACAAGGAACAAAGAGAATGTTATCCTCAAAGAATGACAAATGGAACAATATTCTAGTGTTTTAATCATAATGTTGCATATGTAAAGACAAGACCCTGGTATATTTCTTGCAAACTAGTTCTATCACCAAATATGTAACTAAAATTATTTTCTTATCATAAACTAATGTGCAATGGTCATATAAATACAATATTCTATGTATTCAAACAACCCAAAGACATTTGAAAACCTCGAAGATGAATCAAGTAGGAAAATACAAACCATGAACAGTTGAGCTCAAGCTCACTCAGAACCTGTCCAATGACTTTATTATGTCCACAAGAAAATATGCACCGACATAATAATTTTTACAGTAAAACTATATCAAAATTAGTTGGACATTAACTAGCTGAAAGTGCAAGTGAGAAAGCAAAAGAAGTACAACCAACCTAGTATTCACCAATTAAATGTTTCCCATCGTTATTGCTAGTGTATGGGTTAATTGATGCCATCAAGCTAAGTCTCAGGTGTCAAGATTGTTGTTTTCCTGTGAATATGTCTTATTATTGATTTTGGTAATGTGCTCTGATTTTGTCTCATTATTTAATTAGTTCTCATCACAACAACTAAAAACTCTATAAAGTGCATACTCTTACAAATATCTAACTAAATCAACAAATTACTTGCATTTTTACAATATTAAAGAACTATATAATCAGAGGTTGAAATAAATAAACGACGATAGTAAATATTACCTTTGACTAGGTCTGACCATGCTGTGATTGATGTGTTATGTTATACTCCTGCATCATCCAAACAATTTTCTACCAGATAAGGGGTTGGACATCACAAATTTAATGGCGATTCTCCAACCACAGATAGCAGAATTTACAAATATTTTTTAGGCATCACCCTTTGCTTTCCAGAGTTCATGTTTTATCTCTTTTTCCTTAGTTGATCTTACTAGAAACCATGCTCCAACTATGTGTACCGTGAATTGTTAGGAAGAAAATAAATTTTAGTTGCCTCATAGTAAGTTAATTACTAAATGCAATCACCAAAAACATACTCTATCTCTATTCTGGAGGAACATGAACCATTTTGTCAATAATAAAGGGCTGAAAAATTCAACAATATAAAAGAAGAAAAACAGAAAACATGTGTACTCAACAATCTAAAATAAGAGAGACATATCTAGCTTCAACCATTCCCCTCCCCTCCCCTCCAAAACTAAAAAGAAAAAAATGAAAGATACCAGGTAGAAAGAATAAGTCTATCTAAAAAGAATAATCTTAAGAGTTTGATGTGATTGTGTGCTTGTATACTATGTACTTATTTTGCAGAGAGAAATATGAGTAACCCATTAGGCTAGAGGTAGAGGAAAATAGTTAGACAAAACATTCCTTCCGCTATGATTAAAATTTTCACAAAACAAAGATAGTTGAATTAAAAACGTACACAACTTTTGCAGGAACTAAACAAAGAAAACCATAGCATAACAGAAAAGATGCAAACAATACAATTTACAAATACAGAAAGAGAACACCCCTACGATCATCGAGAATTCGAAATGCATGAAGCAATGAGCGCAAACCCAAGAAGTTGACAGTGATGCACATTTATTTAACATCTCCAAAATTATGCAGAGACTAATTTTAAACTTCAAATGCTTTAATAATAAAAGAAAAACAGATATTTTGAATTGCATGCATGCGGTGACACCATATTAAATTATCCTTTTTAGCTAGATGGATTTAAATGTCCAAAAATTATTCCTAAATTACGCCTAAAAGGTTATCGTTCTATAATTTAAATTATTATTTATCTTCTTAAAATAGAATGTTGGCTTTTGAAGGTTCATAAAGTCACATTTTTTAATCTAACATGCATAAGTGTATTATAGATCACTATCTAATATTTTACATTTATTGACTCCCTTTGATACTCAAAAATAATTCTTTTTTTTCTTCATTATTTCCTCACCCCCCCCCCCCTCGTTCTAGATCGAAATAATTCAAAACATAGCTCTCCTTTACATGCCTACCTATCCCATCTTTAAATTATTTATTTCAACATCAACATTTTCATCGCCCATCTTATAAAATACTCTCTATTGGCACAAGTAAGTTAGTATGTATATATATATATATATATATATATATCAAAGTGACCTTAATATTAAAAGAAAAAGTCATTGAGGTATTGGAGCCTAGAAAGAAAGAGTTTGATAAATAGAAAGAGAAAAACGTTATATGACAAACATGGAAGGTTCCATCTAATTCTTTTTCTTATGTTTAAAAATATTATATGATAATTTTTTTCCGTCGCATTATAGGTATCGAATAAAATGCCTAACCGTACACTTTGGAATTCTTTTTCTTTCTCTTCTACTATAAATATTACAAAGAATAAACAAAACTTTCACCTATATAATTAGTATGGTGAAAATTATGTCTAGTCAAAAAAATTGCAAACTTATAATGCTATAATTTAATTAAATTGTAAGTAGTGATAAATCCAATACACCATCACATTTATATGCTCAATTATAAAAATAAAATACATTTGAGGATCATAAGAATGTGCGAGAATACTTATAAGACAAGTTCACCACATTTATTTCGTGTTATTGTCATCATTAAGAAAATTATATATAAGCAATAATTTTTTTTAGTCAACATTAAAAAAATATAAAAGGTTAGTAGTGATACTATTAGTATGCCTCCATTTGCCGTAAGAAAAACTTTGTTGGCGCAACAGACTTTGCCTTTGTCAAATTGTTGATGAAAGATAAATTAGAATACATAACATTCTAATTGTGATATATGGAGAATTTTAGTAGATTCAGTTGATTAATTACCTTAATTTTTATTAAGTTAGTGAGGGTTCGATTCCTCACCTTGTAATTTCCTCTCTTATTTCTCCTTCCTCTAACGCATTTTTTTTAAAAAATGCATAACATTCATGTATTATAAATACTTATTGCAATTTGATAAAATGACACTAGATCAATATCGATACAACACAAAAAATGCCATAAAAAGACTCAAAAGAAAAAACATAACCGACACCACATCAAAGAAGAAGAGAAATGATTGTCTACTGTTATTACATACATGATACACCTCATAAGCATTCATATATTATAAATACTCATTGCCATTTGATCAAATGATACTAAATCTATATCTATACAACACAAAAATGCCTAAAAAGACTCAAAAGAAAAACTATAATGGACACCACATTAAAGAAGAAGGGGGTTGTATTTTACTATTATTACATACAATATGCACCTCATAAACATTCTGTAGAAAATAGATGAAGAGAATAGAAAGGAAAGGCTTGAGGAATGATATTATCACTGTCTCAAAAGAGTGATTGCCTGGGGTTAGTAGACAACACTTTTTTGGGATACAACAAGTCTGTTATTAGTTAAATTAAAAGTGACCGATATAGAGTAATTGATGTCTCTATTTATAGAGAACATAAGAAGTTGAAATAGACACTTCAACAGTGATGCCTATTTCAGCAGTAGTAACCAAAATATTTCGGATGTGGTTCCCATTCAACTATATTAGCGGTAATACCCAAAATATTCCAGTCATGGTACCCAAGTGTTATTTCAATTGTAGTACCTATTCCTTAAATAATTAATCTAATATTACAAACTATATAACAATGCCCCACCAGTTTGTAATACTACTTCTAATATCACACATAATAGAAAGTATCTCAAAGATTTGAACTTCCTATATAGTGTAAATATTTTATAGTTTAGATGAAAATATTGGTATTACTAAGAATTGAACGATAACTCCCTTGTGCCTAACTCAAAAATATGACACGCATGATATTATTCAGTCACTTTAAGACACCAATTCTCTCAAGTACTCCATGTGCTAATTCCAGTTGATGAATCACTTACAAGAGCAAACCTTAAAAATTCTTGTTGAAGTAGCACCACTTTTGTATTTATATAGGTAAAAAATATTTTATGTACCTGTTACTATAGACAATTGACATTTTTATTAAGAGCTTTTGCTCACCCTTTCCCTGTAAAAGTAAGCACTGATCATCTTGGGACAAGGCTTAAAGATTTGATAACTGTTATTGTTAATGTTTTTCTAACTCAAAGTTAGGTTCCCTTTACTAATATACTTAAAGTTAAGATTCTTTGTAACGACCGGGTTCATCGTTACGGGTAAATATTTCGTGCCAAGTTCGAGTTAGAATACTTTGGGATTGAGAGTTGAATTTTTTAGGCTAGGCTAGCCTCGGCCAGAATTGGAGCGAGGTATAGTCCAGGGCAATTCGGGTAATGGAAATGAAAAACTCCTAGATAAGGTTTCGGGAATGTAAATGGCATGAGATGTAGCTGTTGGTTTTACTAAGGCTAAGGGGAGGTGTTCCCACTCTGTGTTCGGTGTTGGGTAAAGTGTCGGGAATCACGTAATTGCTAAATTATGCTATGAAAGGAAATCATTTATTATATGTCAGTAAGGGGAAATGGGTTGATCCTCGGACCAAAGTTGGGCTAAGTCATCCACCCGGGGAGTGGTAGGTGATGGTTAACGATTCCTGTAAATGTCGTATGTTGTTTACTCTTATCTAAATACTTGTATGAGATATATTGCTTAGGGAATTGTTAGGAATGTATGTTGTGTACTCTTATCTAAGTGGTTGTATGAGATACATTGCTTAGGGATTGTTAGGAATGTCTAAGAGTCCTGTATTACAGTCTGTGAATTGAACTGTGTATTGCTTGTAGTTTTACAAGTTATTTGTTCATTATTTGACTGTGGATTAATTGACATTCAGATGGCTCGGGTACCATGCCTGGTACGGGAATGCTAATGGTTGGCTCAAGTACCATGCCTGGTACGGGTATGACAAATGGTTGACTCGGGTACAACGCCTGGTACGGGAAAATACTAATGGTTGGCTCGGGTACCAAGCCTGGTATGGGTTTAATTTATCACACTGAAATCCAATCAGTCACACACAATGAACAAAAGTATCGACAGTGCTTCTCCTTGTCTGCTAAGTATATTTTTTATTTGATGGTTGTGCATGTTGTCGAAAACACTAATTGTTCTTTAATATTATTTTTCACAACTTTTTTGAATACCTTTTTTGCCCTGGATATCCAGGTTATACTGTAAGGAGCTTGTACTCATGCATATGCTTCTGAATATTTTCATGTTTAGTAATATGAGTTAAGTTCTTTGTTATTGAAACTTAACATTGCCATTTTACGAAAGTTAAGTTTTTGAAATCCTATACATGAGTACAAGAACCCTACATTATAACCTAGATACCTGAGTAAAAAAAGTTCTCAAAATATTTCATGAAAATTGAAAATAATATTGAAGAACGATCATTATTTTCGACACCATACACAACCATCAAATAAAATATATACTTAAAAGACAAGCAGAAGCACATGCGATATCTTTCTAAAGGTATAAAAATTAAAATACAAAGAAGGTATACAAAAAAATAGTAAGGTCATAATCAAATGAAAGGAATATGAATCTCATAAGAAGGTGAGGTCAAAGATATCTACTTACCTTAAGGTGTAGGCTGCACAACCATATCATTTGCTCTTCTGTACATCATTATGCTATAATTACTAGTTGAACCTTTTTCATTTAAATCTTGATTCTTCTCATCATCCGGATCTCGTAGAAGTGCCAGAGAGTCAAAGTATTCATCAGATTTCAAGCTCAAACAATTTCAATTCTCTGAACTAAATGAATGCGATCTTACTTTATCAAGGTCGTTGAAATTTCAAATAGTCCTCTCTTAAAATACTCTTAACTCGGACATCATATCATCTTCAGAGGGATCTTTAAATTATGACCCCACCCCTTTTGTCTGGTTCTTTACCTGCAAAACTTCTATGGTAAGTAGATGGTTCCAATAGCAGTATATTAACACATTGCCATCCCAAGAGAAATATACTGTAGAAAATATACCACAAGGAAGAAAGAGAATGTTATCCTCAAAGAATGACAAATGGAACAATATTCTAGTGTTTTAATCATAATGTTGCATATGTAAAGACAAGACCCTGGTATATTTCTCGCAAACTAGTTTTGTCACCGAATATGTAACTAAAATTATTTTCTTATCATAAACTAATGTGCAATAGTCATATAAATACAATATCCTATGTATTCAAACAAACCGAAGACATTTGAAAACCTCGAAGATGAATCAAGTAGGAAAATACAAACCATAAACAGTTGAGCTCAAGCTCACTCAGAACCTGTCCAATGACTTTATTATGTCCACAAGACAATAAACACCAACATAATAATTCTTACAGTAAAACTATATCAAAATTAGTTGGACATTAACTAGCTGAAAGTGCAAGTGAGAAAGCAAAAGAAGTACAACCAACTTAGGATTCACCAACTGAATGTTGCCCATCGTTATTGCTAGTGTATGGGTTAATTGATGCCATCAAGCTAAGTCTCAGGTGTCAAGATCGTTGTTTTTCTCTGATTATGTCTTATCGTCATTTTTTTCTGAATATGTCTTATTATTTATTTTGTTAATGTGCTCTGGTTTTGTCTCATTATTTAATTAGTTCTCATCACAACAACTAAAAACTCTATAAAGTGCATAATCTTGCAAATATCTAACAAAATCAATAACTTACTTGCATTTTCACAAGATTAAAGCACTATATAATCAGAGGTTGAAATAAATAAAAGACGGTAGTAAATATTACCTTTGACTAGGTCTGACCATGCTGTGATTGATGTGTTATTTTATACTCCTGCATCATCCAAACAGTTTTCTATCTGATAAGGAGTTGGAAATCACAAATTTAATGGGGATTCTCCAACCATAGATAACAGAATTTACAAAAAATTTTAGGCATCACCCTTTGCTTTCCAGAGTTCATGTTTTATCTCTTTTTCCTTAGTTGATCTTACTAGAAACCATGCTCCATCTATGTGTACCGTGAATTGTTAGGAAAAAAATAAATTTTAGTTGCCTCATAGTAAGTTAATTACTAAATTCAATCACCAAAAACATACTCCATCTCTATTCTTGAGGAACATGAACCATTTTGTCAATAATAAAGGGCTGAAAAATTCAGCAATATAAAAGAAGAAAAACAGAAAACATGTGTACTCGACAATCTAAAATAAAAGAGACATATCTAGCTTCAAAAATTCCCTTCCCCTCCCCTCCAACACTAAAAAGACAAAAATGAAAGATACCAGGTAGAAAGAATAAGTCTATCTAAAAAGAATAATGTTAAGAGTCTGACGTGATTGTGTTCTTGTATACTATGTACTTATTTTGCAGAGAGAAATATGAGTAACCCATAAGGCTAAAGGTAGAGGGAAATAGTTAGACAAAACATTCCTTCCGCTATGATTAAAATTCCAACAAAACAAAAATAGTTGAATTAGAAACGTACACAACTTTTGCAGGAACTAAACAAAGAAAACCATAGCATAAAAGAAAAGATGCAAACAATACAATTTACAAATATAGAAAGAGAACACCCCTACGATCATCGGGAATTCGAAATGCATGAAGCAATGAGCGCAAACCCAAGAAGTTGACAGTGAAGCATATTTATTTAATATCTCCAAAATTATGCAGAGACTAATTTTAAACTTCAAATGCTTTAATAAATAAAAGAAAAACAGATATTTTGAACTGCATGCATGCGGTGACACCATATTAAATTATCCTATTTAGCTAGATTGATTTAAATGTCCTTAAATTATTCTTAAATTACACCTAAAAGGTTATCGTTCTATAATTTAAAATTATTATTTATCTTCTTAAAATAGAAGGTTGGCTTTTGAAGGTTCATAAAGTCACATTTTTTAATCTAACATGCATAAGTGTATTAAAGATTACTATCTAATATTTTACATTTATTGACTTCCTTTGGTACTCAAAAAGAATTCTTTTTTTTCTTCATTATTTCCTCTTCCCTGTCACGACTCATCTATCGAGTCGTGCGGGCACCTACTATAATTCACCTATATAGGAGAACCCTTACCACCCGAACCAATAGGTAATGCGGAAAAAGAAATAAATCATGCGATAAAACCCTTTTTAATGCATGGAACTTTCTTTACAAAATTTGCAGAAAATAAATGACTTAAGAAAACTTGCGGAAAATATTTAAAATATGAAACAACCTCTCCAGAACCTAGTCTAAGCCGGTACAAGAGCTTCTACAAGAATGAGCGTATAACATAAATGGACATAACTCCCACCATAGAAGGACGTAGGAGCTGCTGGAAGATCACCGCAATCCTGAACCTGTGAAACATCACCACCCCTGCAACCAGACTATACCAAAAAGGTATAGCAAGAGTAGAGTCAGTATAAACACATGTACTAGTAGGCATCATCGATCGACCCGAATCCATTCCTACCATCATATAAGAAATAGGGAAAAACATGAAATAAATAGTATAGCTCCCTCCTTCACCTTTAACCTTGACCTTGACACCTAGACTTCCCAAGTCACCTTGTCACCTAGACTTCCCAAGTCACCTTGACACCTCGACTTCCCAAGTCACCTTGTCACCTAGACTTCCCAAGTCACCTTGACCCTGACATCTGGGACTTCCCAAGTCACCTTATCACCTAGACTTCCCAAGTCACCTTGACACCTCGACTTCCCAAGTCACCTTGTCACCTAGACTTCCCAAGTCACCTTGACACCTAGACTTCCCAAGTCACCTTGTCACCTAGACTTCCCAAGTCACCTTTAACCTTTACCCCAGTCAACTACCTTGACTAAATATTCAGACTTGACCCGGCTAACTGCCCAACCAAACTACTTATGCCCATAGTATTACTAACCAGTGTCCGGCCTTTTACAGACCTCTCAGACAACTTCCCATCAAGATAATAACAACCAACCACTACAACCCCACACTTTCCGTCGTACTCCCAACTGACCCATCACATGGAAATCACCTAGCAACCATTGACACATGCAATGACAACAATAGAGTCATATCTAAATCGCCTTCGAATCTCGAAAACCCGGACCCTCCAAGGATTCTCTAACCACACCTAAGTATTCAACAGGCTACGCGGTCTACCCCACGACCCACCATTAATTAACATCATAACCCAGTGTACACCAAGACCAACAACTAACATGAAATAACAACCCGGCCTACACCAAGACCAACTAATAACATGATATATCAACCCGGTCTAAACCAAGACCAACTAATAACATGATACAAAAACTCGGCCTACACCAAAACCAAATTCATAACATGACATAACAACCCGGCCTACACCAAGACCAAATTAATAATATGATATAACAATCCGGCCTACACCAAGACCAAACTAATAACATTATATAACAACCTAGCCTACACCCAAACCAAACTCAATAGACATATCAGGATTCCCGGTCACTCAAGGACCACCATTGGATATCATAATTAAATAAAAACATCCCGGTCCACTCACGAAACCAATAACAATCAATGCAATGCAATGATATCAATGCAATGCAATAATACTAATGCGATGATGCAGTAAAATAAACCCGTACCAGGCGTGGTACCCGATCAAACAAAATAGTAACCTGTACCAGGCGTGGTACCCATTCCAATCATTTGTTATACCTGTACCAGGCGTGGTACCCATGCCAACCATTTGTTATGCCCATACCAGGTGTGGTACCCGAGCCAACCAAATGTCAATAATCCACAGTCAAATGCATGAACACACAACTTGTAAAACTAACAAGCAAATATCGTTCAATTCACAGACCGTAAAGCAGGAAACTTAGACATTCTATACAACTTTCCTATGCAATGCAATTCCTACAACCACTTAGATAAGAGTACAAGCACATACAATATTCACAGAAATCGTAAGTCATCACCTACCCCCTATTCCGAGTATATAGTTGAACCATAACATTCGTCCAAAGACTAAACACACTCACCCTTGTTTACACATAATGAGCGGTTCCCCTTTTTAACATGATTTAACCACCCCATTAATCCGGGATATACATAGATAACAACAATACAAGTTTTCACCCTTAGCCCTTAGCAAACAATGATTTCTTAACATGCCTTTCTCATTACTAAAATCTCACCTAGGAGTTTCCCATTTCATACCCACGTAGTTGTCTTTGCAATTCCCAATTCCCCAAACCTTCCCGACATCCCAGTCCCTGAAACTATAATTTTTAGCATACTAAGACAACATAAACAGCCCCAAACAATTATCACTAACCCATAATTCAATCCAACCAATTCCTAGCTCACACATAACCAAACCTGAATCCGCCAGACTCTGTGCCCGGAGGCCTAAAACATGGATTCTTCGTTTCACTATACAACAGTACGAAAAGTAAATAGGTCTAACTAATCATGAAAACCTAGCCTACCTGGATGCCAAGCAGCTGCAATCGTGCGTTTCTGGCTCCGTGGAGGCATTCCTGGCGATCCTACAGGCTCGAATCCATGGTTTCACATCCCTTTGCTGGAATCCCTCCTCCCCATGGCTCCCGAGCCTTGGAGCAGCCTAGGAGGGTTTTTGGAATAACTCCCGTCTGTTCTTGGGGATGAAGGGAAGATAATGAAATTAAAAGCTCATTTTCTTGGTTTCCTAATCCCATCACTCCACTATAGCGGTCCCTGCTCCGCTACAGTGGACAACTCCCGCTATAGCAGTCTTAAGTGATGTTGACCGCCTTGACCACCGCTATAGCGATATTTTCCACCGCTATAGTTGAGGACACTACCGCGTACGGTTGCGCTCGTCATAGACAGAATGTTCAAAAATCTCTCAGTTTTGGCCATTTTAAAACATACTTATTTTCCCAACGTTCCGGAACAACCCTTTCACGTCAACCACAATTTTGAGTGTTTTACTTACCCGAATTCGATTCTGAAAAGTCAACCGGACTCCTCTATGTCTTAGCTACAAGAAAAACTAACTTAAAACAAGACATTTAACCCAATCCTTCCCGGATTGTCCTAGACCATACCTCGCTCCAAAACCGGCCGAGACCAGCCTAGCCCAGAATTTTCAACTCCCAAACCCGGAATTTTCCTAACCCGAAACTTGGCATGAATGGTTTGCCCGTAATGACAAACCCAGTCGTTACAACAGATACCAATTTACCCATTGTTCATCCCCAAACGATCCCTACAGCGGAGGGAAAGGGCAAGCTTGTCCCTCGATCTTAATGCTCTATCATGATAGCATAAATATAACCTTACGCAAATCACCAAAACTTTCCAATCCCTTGGTATACCCAACTCAACCCAAAAATTTAGCTCACTTCCGCTCTATCAAGGAATTCCTTCCTTCGAGCCACACAAGGCAACTAGATTACCCCTCCCTGAGTGCCCAAGAAATCTGGGGCCTCGCTGAAGCATCAGAGCCAAAGAAACTCAACTAACGAAAAACATAGTTTTTCCCTACCAAGGGGACTAGATCCTACCATGGCAATTCCCTTCCCACTATACCCGGAGTTCTACTTGCCCAAACTCCATTCTGGGAGCTTTCTACGGGGTACTATGCCCCTTACATATGATATTTTCACCTTACCCTTATCAACATTATTCCTCAAGAAACCACGTATCTCTAGACTACACAACAATGAGGATTTCATTGGGCTCACCCTACCTTGAGATTTTCATCAACTCTCGTCTTAGGAGGGCCCGGGCACTTACACCTTAACCAATGTTATGGCGAGAAAACGCTCACCACGTAACGAGCAGTAACACTGGGTATTATCATGGTTACAAGAGACACAATAATGCTAAAAAAAACATTTAATAACCCCGCTCCTTTAATCGACCCTACCACTAAGTGTCATCATCACTAAACTAGTCAATAATCACCTCATCACATAGTCTATTAGCAGTGTCCAACACTACTCGATCAATCATAGGTCATACTGCCAGACTCAACATAGGTGAGTATTCCCACCAATGGTCAGTTATAGTTTTTATCAATCCCCCAGGCTACCATATCTACCCTTTCCTTTGGTCACGCACGGATGCTAAGTATTTAGGCAAATTACCTTATATGCATGTTATATAGTTCTATAGTCGATTTCCTTGTTTCACCTGGCAGCCCTTAATGCAACTGTTGCCTTTGGATGCCCCGGGAATGAATGAAAAACAGGGGAAAATAGGGTGAGGCTTCTGCCTCGCTGACCTCCGCTATAGCGGTTGGTCCTTCTGTGATAGTGGTTCCGCTATAGCGGATATTTCACCGCTATAGTGGTCCCGATGGTAACTGTATAGAAAATTGAAATTTCCAGTAAGTGTATCAGTTCCCTTTCCCAGCTACCTTTGCTTAGTCCTGTAAATCCCGCCATGGTCTTAAACCACCCTTAAGACTATTTCCTGGCATCAAACGCATCACCATTCAACATAAAATACTATCAATTACAAAGAGTTAACACTAGACAATTGTTCCCAACAATATTTTCTCGCCATTACCTACTAATGACTCCCTTGTTCCCATGGTTCCCAAACAAGTCCCTACTAAACTGAAACCGAAGCTTCCCTACAGTCACAGTTTCCAATCCCTTATCATCTTAACCAATGATAAGTCCTTTTTCAAAATGCAGTACCACGTTTAAATCAAGACTTTTAACAGCTTATTGCAGCCTAAGGTACACATAATTTTTCACATTAATGACCCTCTGCAGACTCCATATGCACGACAGACAATAATTTACACACATTTCAATCAAGTCAGATGAGAGGTGTACAACATAATATTTCAACTTCAAGTTACAACCAAATCAAGTCCCAACCAAATCAAGTCACAAAATTTACTCTCTATTCGTCCCATAGATGACCATTAGTTGATCATCCATGCCTTACCACAACTTCCGCTATTAAGCAATAATAGCCCTTGTCCCTGGTACTTATTCATATACCAACTACTTGAAACCTGAGTTCCCACAAGTGTAAATACCCTTTTTCCCTTATCAATGTTACCAATGATAAGACCCTGCCAGCATTTAGCATACAATTTTCCACTTGAATTACAAAACAAGAAATTCTTCAATCATTAATACATAATCAGTTAAGACTCTTTATTAACTAAAAATTTCAAGGTAACTCAGCAATTACACACCACAAAATTGCAGTCATTCAAACAATGCAATATACATAAGCACAATCTCAAGCCTCAAGCTTAAACAATCAATCAAATTAGTTTCATTACTTTTTATTCGCCTCAATGATGACCATTAGCCAATCCATCCATACCTTTACATAGCCTCCCCGGCCAGATACAAATTGGAACCTTCCCAGTTCCAATCCTTCTTGCTTGTTTGTCGTACCCGGAGTCCAGTGACATCCTTCACCTTGTTGAGATACCAATTGGAATCGAGAGATACCAATTGGACTCAACCCATACAATCAAGTAACGAAACCACACGAAAAGCAACGAAAGGAGAGAAGTGTTTCCTAGAATGCTTCATAGCTTCCCTAGGATTAGATGTGGACGTCAACACATCAATCCGCATGACTCTATTCAATATTTTTCTCTTGTACTGGGAGACCGATAACTTGGGCTCTGGTACCATTTGTCACGACCCATCTACCGGGCCATGCGGGCACCTAATCTAATCCACCTAGATAGGAGAACCCTTACCACCCGAACTAACAGGTAATGCGGAAAAAGAAATAAATCATTCGATAAAACACTTTTTAATACATGGAACTTTCTTTACAAAATTTCAAAAAAAAATGACTTAAGGAAACTTGCGGAAAATATTTACAATATAAAATAACCTCCCCAGAACCTAGTCTAAGCCGGTATAAGAGCTTTCACAAGAATGAGCGTATAACATAAATGGAAACAACTCACACCATAGAAGGATGTATGAGCTGCTGGAAGATCACCGCAATCCTGAACCTGTGAACATCACCAACCCTACAACCAGACTATACCAAAAAGGTATAGCAAGAGTAGAGTCAGTAAAAACACACGTACTGGTAGGCATCATCGGTCAACCCAAATCCATTCCTACCATCATATAAGAAATAGGGAAAAACATGAAATAAACAGTATAGCTCCCTCCTTCACCTTTAACCTTGACCCTGACATCTGGGACTTCCCAAGTCACCTTGTCACCTAGAATTCCCAAGTCACCTTGTCAGCTAGACTTCCCAAGTCACCTTGACACCTAGACTTCCCAAGTCACCTTGTCACCTAGACTTCCCAAGTTACCTTGACACCTAGACTTTCCAAGTCACCTTGTCACCTAGACTTCCCAAGTCACCTTTAACCTTTACTCTAGTCAACTACCTTGACTAAATATTCAGACTTGATCCGGCTAACTGCCCAACCAAATCACCTATGCCCATAGTATTTCTAACTAGTGTCCAGCCTTTTTCGGACCTCTCGGACAACTTCCCATCCCGGTCATAACAACCAACCACTACAACCCTAGACTTTCTGTCGTACTCCCATTGACCCATCAAATGGAAATTACCTAGCAACCATTGACATATGCAATGAAAACAATAGAGTCATATCTAAATCCCCTTCGAATCCAAAAAACCCGGACCCTCCAAGGATCTTTTAACCACCCCTAAGTGTTCAACAGGCTACCCAGTCTACCACATGACCCACCATTAATTAACATCATAACCCGGTCTACACCCAGACCAACAACTAACGTGAATTAACAACCCGGCCTACATCAAGACCAACTAATAACATGATATAACAACCCGGCCTACACCAAGACCAACTAATAACATGAAACAACAACCCAACGTACACCAAGACCAAACTCATAACATGACATAACAACCCGACCTACACCAAGACCAAATTAATAACATGATATAACAATCTGGCCTACACCAAGACCAAACTAATAACATGATATAACAACCTGGCCTACCCCAAAACCAAACTCAATAGACATATCAGGATTCCCGGTCACTCAAGGACCACCATTGAATATCACAATTCAAAACAAATAGCTCGGTCCACTCATGAAACCAATAACAATCAATGCAATGCAACAATATCAATGCAATGCAATAATACCAATGTGATGATGCAGTAAAATATACCCATACCAGGCGTGGTACCCGAGAAAACCAAATAGTAACTTGTACCAGGAGTGGTACCCGTTCCAATCGTTTGTTATACCTGTACCAGGCGTGGTACCCATGCCAACCATTTGTTATGCCCATACCTGTACCAGGCGTGGTACCTGTGCCAACTATTTGTTATGCCCATACCTAGTTGTCTTTGCAATTCTCGGTTCTCCAAACCTTCCCGACATCCCAGTCCCTGAATCTATCATTTTTAGCATACCAAGACAACATAAACATCCCCAACAAATTATCACTAACCCGCAATTCAATCCAACCAATTCCTAGCACACACATAACTAAACGTGAATCCGCCAGACTCCGTTTCCAGAGGCCTAAAATATGGATTCCCCATTTCACTATACAACAGTATGAAAAGTAAACAGGTCTAACTACTCATGAAAACCTAGCCTACCTGGATGCCAAGCAGCTGCAACCGTGCATTTTTGGCTCTGTGGAGGCATTCCTGGCGTTCCTGCAGGCTCGAATCCATGGTTTTGCGTCCCTTTCGCTGGAATCCCTCCTCCCCGTGGTTCGCAAGCCTTGGAGTAGCCTAGGAGGGTTTTTGGAATAACTCCCATCTGTTCTTAGGGCTGAAGGGAAGATAATGAAATTAAAACCTCAATTTCCTGGTTTTATAATCCCACCACTCCACTATAGCGGTCACTGCTCGGCTATAGAGGTCCCACTATAGCGGACAACTCCCACTATTGCGGTCTTAAGCAGTGTTGACCTCCTTGACCACCTTGACCACCGCTATAACAATATTTTCCACCGCTATAGTGGAGGCCACTAACACAGACGGTTGCGCTAATCACGAAAAGAATGTTCGGAAATCTCCCAATTTTGGTCATTTTACAACATATTATTTTTTTGATGTTCTGAAACAACCCCTTCACGTCAACCTTGATTCTGGGAGTTCTACTTACCTGAATTCCATTCTGAAAAGTCCCCCGGACTCCTCCATGTCTTAGCTACAAGAAAAACTAGCTTAAAACAAGACATTTAACCCTACCCCTACTGGGATTGTCCTAGACCATACCTCGCTCTAAAACTGGACGAGACTAGCCTAACCCATAATTTTCAACTCCCAAACCTAGAATTTTTCTAACCCAAAACTTGGCACAAATGGTTTACCCGTAATGATGAACCCGGTCATTATAGTCCCCCCTCGTTCTAGATCAAAATAATTCAAATCATAGCTCTCTTTTACTTGCCTACCAATCCCATCTTTAAATTTTTTATTTCAACATCAATATTTTCATAGAGTGAGATAGTTTTCCACATAGACAAGACATAAAGGAGTCTGGGGGACTTTTCGGAATCATATTTGGGAAAGTAGAACTCCTGAAATCGCGTTTGACGTGAAGGGGTTACTTCAGGACGTTGGGGGAAAGAAGTGTGTTGTGTAATGGCCAAAACTAGCAGAGTTCAAGACTTTCTATCCATGATGAGCACTATCACGCGTGATAGCGGCCACCGCAATAGCGGTAGAAATTACCGCTATAGCGGCGGTCAAAGGGTGGTCAACCTACTTACGACTGCAATAGTTGTAGCCTACCGCTATAGCAGGACCACTATAGCGGAGCGGGGACCGCTATAGCGGTCCGATGGGTTGTTAATGCAGAAACAGCTCCCAAAATATTCAGTTTTCACAAGTTTGTTTTTGAGAAGGCTGGGCGATTTCCAGGCAATTTTCTTCATTCTCCCGTAAAAAATTTTCCCTAAGGTAAGGCTTTCGTTCCCCAAACTTGGTAATACGTTTCCTATGCGATAGAATTGCTAGGAGGGAAATTGGGGGAAGGTTAGAATAACCTAGGGATGGTGGAATTCGTGGAAGGAAGGGGATTCCAAGCATGTGTGTTCTTGGGCATTGATAAAAGTACATTAAAATGATCATAAGTTGTTTAATTTCCTATTTTTATCTGTAAAAATGATAGAACTAGGAGAATTAATGGTGGAAAGCCCAGGAAAAGGGTGGGATGATCATAGATGGCCTGGGGTTTGGAGATTTTGTATAATCTGGGTAATGTGCAGGCCTTGTGTATTAATTGTATGTATTATGTGTTGTTTTTAGACCAAGAACGAGAGAGGAATCCGAAACATAGAAAAGCTTGGGTCGAATAGAGCTTGGAACATTTCGAGGTAGGTGATGGCTTATGATTTTCTGTAAATGTGTATATTGATGTACTCATGTCTAAGTGATTGTATGCATTACATTACTTAGGGAATTTGTGTGAAATGTCTAGGTTCCTGTTTACAGTCTATGATTGAATGGTATTTGCTTATTGGTTTTACAAGTTGTGCGTGTTCATATATTGACTGTGGTTGTTTACATTCGGTTGGCTCGGGTACCACGCCTGGTACAGGTATAACAAAATGTTTGGCACGGGTACCATGCCTGGTACGGGTATATCATTCAGTTGGCATAGGTACTGCGCCTGGTACGAGTTTATTTATTACATCATGCATTGTTTCATTGACTATTGTATTGCATTGGTTGATATTAATTCCGTGAGTGGACCGGGTTATTTTACTGAATGTGATACTTGATATTGGTTCTGTGAGTGGACCGGGTTATTTTACTGGATGTAATACTTAGTACTGGTTCCGTGAGTGGACCGGGTTGTCTAGTTAAAGGTGCTATTATTGATGGTCCTTGAGTGGCCGAGAACAGTTGTATAACTGATGTGTTGGTCTTGGTTTAGGTCGAGTTGATCAATTACCTTTGGCATTTTCTAGAGGGGATTCCAGGGTGGGTCTGGGATAGACGGAAAGGATAGTTATGGTTACATGTTTGTGGATTAAAAGGGTACGAGATGGATTCATGCGGTAACAAGCTAGGTAGAGACATGTAGTCTAGATGTGTCTGTGATTATTGTTGCATGTTTGCCATACTCCTTACTTGATATTGTTGTACTAATTATATACTGTTTACTTGAGAGCAGGTTGATAATCCAACCAGTACACAATGGTGGTGTAATAATACTGCACTTGTCTTTCTTTTGGTGAGTACAGGAAATCTACCAGCGACTGAGACGCGACCTAGCATCTAGCACCGACAATTTCTGACTTTCAAGGGTGAGCTGCTTGATTCGAACTACCTTGGGTTATCTTTAGAGTTTTAGTCCAATTGTTTCGGACTTAAAACTATTTCAGTTTGTCTTTTGGTGTTGCGTCCATGTATTCTAGATTTGGTATTGATGTTTGGTACGAGGACTTTCAGTTCCTAGGAGGGAAATTTTCGCAGGATTATATTATTGATTAGTTTTAGTTACTTGATTGCTAGTTTACATTTATGCTTGCTAGTTTTAGGCTGTTAGTCTAGGCAAGGGTGAAACTATATTGGTTTGCTCATCCGAGGGTTGGGTGGGTGCCACTCACGATGGGTTGGGTCATCTGAAAGATGGTATTAGAGCCTAGGTTCATTGATCTCGTTGTACCAAACAGGTCTAGTAGATTCTTGCGGAATGGTGCAGAGACATCTGTACTTTTCTACTTGAGGCTATGGGGCTTTAGGAAAAACCATCTCTTCCTTCTTTCCTTCATGCTATAATTGATTCCAATTGGTATGTGGTGATACAATTGGTATCTAACCTCGTTCACTCTTTTGTCCGTAGATGGTTACTACAAGGAATAATGGAGCAAGGCCAGCGGTCCCAGCAGCGGGACCGACAGTTCGCGGCAGAGGTAGGGGAAGGGGAAGGGTATGAGTTGGAGCCGCACCCACCAGGGGTGGAGCTCGAGCTGCTGCTGCTGCACGTGAGGTAACCCCTCCCCCATCTCAGGATTATGTGGCTGAGGATGTAGAATAAGTGGTTGTAGAGGATGAAGGAGCTCAGGAGGAGGCGACATTGGTTGGGGGTGCAGGCATTCCTACGATGACACCGAATGCTTTTAAGAAGGCGTGGGATATTCTGAGTGGGTTGGTTGGCGGTGGAGCCATACCCACAGCTTATGCAAATCAGACCTTGGATACTCAGCCAATGATAACTACGACATAAAGGATGGACGCAGATTCGGGCCCAAATGATCTCCTCAGGCAAATACTAGGCCCAGTGATGACAGGTAACGAGCATGAGATGCTCACTAAGTTCCTTAAGCTGAAACCTCCGATGTTTCAGGGTACAGACAAAGAGGATGCCTATGAGTTCATCCTGGATTAACATGAGAGGTGGCACAAGTTGGTTATTATACGTCAGCATGGGGTGGAGTTTGTTACTTTTCAGCTACAGGGTGATGCCAAGCAGTGGTAGAGGTCTCATGTTGAGTGTCGGTCTTTTATCCTACCTCCACTGACTTGGGAGCAGTTCCATGCATTTTTTTCTAGAAAAGTACGTTACCCATACTTTGAGGGACTGGAAGAAGGATGAGTTTCTGAACTTGGAGCACGGTAGCATGTCAATCTGAGCTTATGAGGTTACGTTCAATGCGTTGTCCCATTTTGCTACACAGATGTTGGGTTCCGAGGAGGAACGGGTCTGATTGTTTGTAAAGGGTATGAATAGTGATCTACAGGTACTGTCAGTGGATATGACTTCTTCAGGGAAGGGTTTTAATGATGCGGTGGACTATGTGAAGAATATTGAGGGAGTTAGGCAAGCGGGGAAAGCTAAGGTTTTAGCCAAGAAGCCCCGGAATGAGGGAAATTATAGTGGTTCATACTCGCGAGGCCATCATCACCAGGCTCATCCGGCCCGTCTTATTCAGTCAGCTCTACCAGCTACTACAATTGGTCATAAAGGAGCTCAGTCTTCAGATCCTAGAGGCCATGGAGCATCCTATACATCACCTAGCAGATCTACTCTTAACTGTTATTGCTTCCATTGTGGTGAGTTGGGCCACTTTAAGAGGGAGTGTCCACATAGACAAATAGGTAATCAGTGTCAGCAGCAGACTAGAGCAGTGTTTCCGGCAGTCAGAGGCGGTAATACTAGGGGTCGCCCACAGGGTGGCCGAGGTAATTTACAGGGAGGCTGGGGAGACATAGGGAATGGCGGTGCATCCAACTCGAGAAGTTGCCCGGATTGATGATCGGGCTCATTGCTATGCTTTTCAAGGAAGGACTTATGCGGAAGCCTTATATGTGATGATCACAGGTACTATTTTTGTCTGTGATAAAATGGCTTCGGTATTATTTAACCCACGTTCTACATATTCTTATGTGTCTGTGAGTTTTGCTTTGAGACTGGGTTTGACCTGTGATATCCTTGATTCCCCTATATATGTTTCTACCCCAGTGGGAGAGTCGGTGGTTGTGACTCATGTATATCATGACTGTTCTATTATTTTTGTGGGGTTACATACTTGGGTAGACTTGGTAATTCTGGACATGGCTGATTTTGATATTATCTTGGGTATGACCTGACTATCTCCTTATCATGTTGTGTTGAACTGTAACACCAAGATTGTAGCTCTAGAGATTCTAAATAAGGATATACTAGAGTGGGAAGGTGTGTACAGGCCTAAGCCAGTTAAGATAATATCATTTGTCCGGGCTAGAAAGCTAGTGGGGAGGGGGTGTCTAGCCTTCTTGGCTCATCTCCGGGATTATAGTGTGGAGTATCCTCCTACTAAGTCAGTCCCAATGGTTTCTGCATTCTTAGAGGTGATTCCAGCGGACTTGCATGGTATGCCTCCAGACAGAGACATAGATTTTTGTATTGATTTGGATCCAGTCACTCATCCCATTTCCATTCCTCCATATAGAATGGCTCCGACAGAGTTAAGAGAACTTAAGATTCAGCTGCAGGAACTCATAGATAAGGTATTTATACATCCCAGTGCGTTACCTTGGGGTTCTCCGGTCTTGTTTTTAAAGAAGAAGGATGGTAGTATGGGGATGTGCATAGATTATAGGCAGTTGAACAAGGTGACCATTCGGAATAAGTACCCTCTACCCCGCATAGATGATTTGTTTAACCAGCTACAGGGTGCATCACTGTTCTCAAAAATTGACTTGAGGTCGGGGTACCATCACTTAAAGATTATACCTGAAGACATTCCAAAAACTTCTTTTCGGACTCGGTATGGGCATTATGAGTTACTGGTAATGTCGTTTGGTTTGACCAATGCCCCGGCAGAATTCCTGAGTTTGATGAATGGGGTGTTTAAGTCCTACTTGGATATTTTCTTTATTGTGTTCATCGATGATATATTGATCTACTCTAAGAGTAGGGAGGAGCATGCTAATCATCTTCGTATTATGCTGGATATCTTGAGGCACCAAAAGCTTTATGCAAAATTCACTAAGTGCGAGTTTTGGTTGGCTTCAGTGGCATTCTTAGGGCACGTAGTTTCAGAAAAAGTGGTGATGGTGGATCCCCAGAAAATTGAGGCAGTCAAGAGTTGGGTTTGGCCTAGCTCTGTGACTGAGATGAGGAGTTTTGTTAGGCTCGCGGGGTACTACTGGAGGTTTGTTAAGAATTTTGCTTCTATTTCTAATCACCTGACTAGTTTGACACAGAAGGAGGTACCGTTTGTGTGGTCCGACAAGTGCGAGGAGAGCTTCCAAAATCTCAAGACACTTTTAACCATAGCCTCTATTTTGTTATTGCCAGTTGAAGGTAAAGACTTTGTTGTTTACTGTGATGCTTCACATTTTGGTTTGGGTGCTCTGTTGATGCAGAATAGGAATGTGATAGCCTATGCATCCAGGCAGTTGAAGGTGCATGAGAGAAATTACTCGACTCACGATTTAGAGTTGGCAGCGGTGGTTTTTGCTTTGAAATCTGGAGACATTACCTTTATGGTGTCAAGTGTGAAGTATTCAAATATCATCGCAGTTTGCAGCATATTTTCACTCAGAAGGATTTGAATCTAAGGCAGAGGAAGTGGATGGAGTTATTGAAAGATTATGAGGTGACCATTCAGTACCATCCGGGTAAGGCTAATGTGGTGGTAGAAGCATTGAGCTAGAAAACTGTTAGCATGGGAAGCTTTGCTTGTTTGGGGGCATCCAAACAACCATTGGCTAAGGATATTTGGGCTTTGGTGGGTTGTTTGCCATCATTAAGGTCAAGGCCACCTTCATAGAGAAAACTAATGCAAAATAGTTTCAGGATCCAAAACTGGGTAAGTTGCGAGGTAAGGTAATATTCAGGGAGTCCAGAGACGTCATGTTAGACTCTGGAGAAGTGTTGCATTTCAGGGAGAGGATTTGTGTTCCTCGAGTTGATGATATGATTCAGAAAATATTGATAGAAGCTTATGGTTCCCGGTACTCAATTCATCTGGGTGTGACCAAAATGTACAGGAACTTGTGGCAGCGTTACTATTGGCCCGGGATGAAAAGGGACATAATATATTTTGTGTCCAAATGTCAGAACTGCCAGCAGGTGAATTATGAACATGAGAGACCTATAGGACTACTTCAGATAATGTGAATTCCAGAGTGGAAGTGGGAAAGGATAGCCATATATTTCGTGGTGGGTCTTCCCAAGATATTGGGGAAGTATGACTCAATTTGGGTCATTGTTGATAGGCTAATCAAGTCCACTAATTTCATTCTAGTCAGGGTAGATTACAATTCACAGCAATTGGCCAAGATCTACGTGAAGTAGATTGTGAGACTGCATGGGGTACCACTTTCCATCATTTCAGACAGGGGTACGCAATTTACTTCTAAGTTCTAGGCAAGTTACATGAAGAGTTGGGTACACAACTCATCTTTAGCAGATCCTTCCATCCTCAGACTGATGGTCAGTCAGAGAGGACGATTTAGGTATTGTAGGACATGCTGAGAGCATGTGTAATAGACTTCGGTGGTCATTGGGACTAGTTTCTACCATTATGCGAATTGTCGTACCACAATAGCTACCACTCCAGTATCGATATGGCACCATTTGAGGCCCTGTATAGGAGGAACTACAGATCACCGGTTGGGTGGTTTGAGAAAGGTGATGTGAAGTCTCTGGGCATAGACTTAGTAAAGGAAGCACAGGAAAAGGTAAGGGGAATACAAACCAAGTTGTTGGTCGCTCAAAGAAGACAGAATGAGTACACAGTTCGCAAGGTCTGGGACATGGACTTTCAGGTTGGTGAATAAGTATTTCTAAAAGTATCGTAAATGAAAGGGGTTATGCGGTTTGGTAAGAAGGGCAAGCTTAGCCCTCGGTTCATCGGTCTATTTGAAGTTCTTGAAATTATAGGGCCAGTGGCTTACAAGTTAGCACTGCCACCTAGTTTGTTGGGCGTCCATCCGGTATTCCATGTATCCATGCTCAAGCGATACCATGGGGATGGGGACTACATCATCAAGTGGGATGAGGTACTTTTTGATAAAGATCTTCGTTATAAGGAGGAACCGATTTTGATTCTTGCTCGGGATGTCCAGAGGTTGAGGACAAAGGTGATTGACATGGTGAAGGTTCAGTAGAAGCATCATCTGATTGAGGAAGCCACTTGGTAAAATGAAGAGAACATGCGGGACAAGTACCCTCAACTGTTTGAGGATTCAGGTACTACACTTCCTTCCTTTTATTTCTGTAATTTTGGGCTTGATCATTCGAGGATGAACGATGGGTAAATTGGTATCTGTTGTAATGAACGGGTCTGTCGTTATGGGTATACCAATTGTGTCATGTTTTAGAGTTAGAAAACTTCGGGTTTGGGAGTTTGAAATTCTGGGCTAGGCTAGCCTCGGCTAGTTTTGGAGAAAGGTAGAGTCTAGGGAAATCCAGGTAAAAATAGATTTAGGTGTCTTAGAGTGAGCTAGTTTTCAATGTCACCAAGACATAAAGGAGTCCAGGAGACTTTTCAGAATGTCGGGGGGAAACAAGGTGTGTTGTGAAATGGCCAAAACTGGTAGAGTTCCGGACTTTTTGTTCATGACGAGCATTGTCACACGCGATTGCGGCCACCACTATAGCGGTAGAAATTACCGCTATAGCGGCAGTCAAAAGGTGGTCAACCTACTTAAGACCGCTATAGCGGCAGCCTACCGCTATAGCGGGACCTCTATAGCGGAGCGAGGACCGCTATAGTAGGCCGATGGGTTGTTAATGCAGAAATAGCTCCCAAAACATTCAATTTTCACAAGTTTGTTTTGGAGAAGGGCTGGGCGATTTCCAGGCGATTTTCTTCATTCTCCCATCAAAAATCTTCCCTAAGATAAGGCTTTCGTTCCCCAAATTTGGTAATATGTTTTCTATGCGGTAGAATTGGTAGGAGGGAAATTGAGGGAAGGTTAGAATAACCTAGGGATGGTGGAATTCGGTGAAGGAAGGGGATTCCAAGCATGTGTGTTCTTGGGCATTGATAAAAGTACATTAAAATGATCATAGGTTGTTTAATTTCCTATTTTGAGTTCTGATGATACATAGAGACTGATAATAGCCATTTGTTTGCCCAGGATTTGAAAGCTTGTTTAATTGATTCCTCCGGAGTTATTGTTTATATGGGGTTCTAGTTTTCGTTAGACTTGGCCAGTATGGACGAAGAGTTCATTATGATATATTCTTCGAAGTGGTTGGTTGTTTGCAGAACCAGTAGAGCGGTTGATTCGAGCCAAAGAAATGAGTTGAAAGTATATGCAAAAATTTCTATGGCTAGATGGTAACTTTGAACCCCAGGCACCTTTTTCCTTTGCCTTTGGGGTGTTTGGACTTGATATTTGTGGCATGGTGGACTTCTTCCTGAGGTGAGATTCGTAAGGCAATTTCACATTCAAATGATATTCGAGTGTTCGAGTAGCAGTAGTGTTTTCTAGAGTTGGGAGCTTGGCTCATGGTTACAGACTTCATGGTAGGATTACCACACTTCTTGCAAGATTGTGGTTTTGGTTTGGGTCTTTTGGGCAGGTTGCCCTGGTTCATTCACTTTCAGTTGATTCAGACCTGGCACAGTTCAGTTAGCGAATTTGATGTTAGAAAAAAAAGTTCGTTCGTTGGTTGGTGGTCAGTCAAGGCAGGTAACTTTAATTTCAATGATATGCTACGGGTTGTTATCTTTGATGGAAAAGGCTAGTAGCCTATATATTGGCTTAAAACGCATTTGAATAAAATGGGTGGCTTAATTCGTGGTAAAGTATAAGCAGGAACTATGGATCTCTGGTGTGTCAGTTGATGATTCGAGGGTGGTTTGAGTGTTCAGCTTGTATGCAGATTCCTTTTTGTGGTGCTAAAGGATTCAGTTCAGAATAAAAAAAAAAGGGTTTTTGCTGAACAACGAGTTCATGAGTTAGAGTTTTGGGTTGATGGATTTTCTGGTAAACTTGGTATGGTTTTAAGAATTCGAGTTTTGTGTGTTGATAACTTTGGTGCTCTGGTTTTGGTGTTGTGTAGGTGCTTTTTGGTTAAGATTCTCGAGATTCCGTTTGGGTTGGCAGATCTTTGGAGGTTGAAATCTAGCTTGGCTAGTAAGAAATTAAGGCTTGGTTGCTTTCTTTGGTTCTGTTATATTGGGTGCCATCCGGTCGCGGAGGTTACCCGGGTTGTCCGAGAGAGTAGAATGGGCGTTGTATCCATTATTCGTAACTCCCTGGTATTTTTTTCCTTCCTGAATTTCCGGGACGAAAGTCTTTTTAGTAGTGGATGATGTAATGACCCTTCCGGTCATTTACACGTTTTCGCCTTTCTTGTACCATTAGAGCTTACTTCTAGCGGCCCAAGTCATTTATGGCTTGTCGGGACCGGTAGTTCGGTGCCCGGGCCATTTGTTTGGTCTTTATAGTCGTTCCTCATTTTAGAGCTTCAACTTTGGAAATCGTTGACTTCTGTCAACATTCTTGGTAATATCAAAGAATTAAACCAAGGTTCATAGTCAAAGGAATCTCTTACTCGAAAGTTCGAGTTAAAGAAATGCCTCGTGTAACACCTCGCCCGTTTGGAAGATTTAAAGTAACCCGTGCCTTTGGGGTAAGACTAATAGTGTCTAATATACTAATAAGGATGTGTTATGAGGTATTATAATCGCAAAATGGTCGTATGATAAGTTTTGAAGTCAAGCAGGCGAAACAAAAGTCGAAAAAAGTTATTGTAAATTCCTTTAAGGAATTCTCTTCAAATTTGGGTTAAATGTCTTGGGGTGTTTCTCCCTATCTATAAATATTTAGTGGGCCCCCAATATACCAAATCGAAGGTCTACGAGTCTAGTTTCCAACGCACTAAACCGTTCATCCATACGACTTCAGGATAGAGAGATATTCACATTTTCGTAAGACTGAGCAAGCAGACACGTCAAGGTGGGGCCTACGTCCTAAGTCGGTTCAGCTTATAAAAGCTAATTTCTCCTTCGTTTTAACCCATATTTTTCACCCAAAATTCTTAGAAAATCTGAGGGAGAGTCCATAAATAATCCATGGACTTTGATCCTTTCAATTCGGAAGTTTAACGGAAGTTGCTCTACGTCGCGAGCTCGTCATTTTGGTATAGTTTTCCCCGTCTATTTCATGGCGTATCTTCGTGGGTGTTGATGCAGCAATCCAGCAGGTGTTTTCTGAGTATTTGGCAGTATCTATGGAGTTATTTTGGTGAGGTATGGATCCCGTATACTTATCTATTTGTTGGATCAAGATTTTAAACTTCTAGTTATGAAAAGTTGTTGTTGCCGATATCTTGTAGTAGTTTCTTGTTGATTTTGGATTTGTTTGTTGTTCTTGCGAGGCAGGTTGTTAATCTTGGTATATTGAATATTTTTGTCAAGGAAATCTCTCCCCTACGACCCTTCTTCGTTATTATATGTTCTAGTATTGTTTTATGGATTTCTGAGCCCCGAAGTGGTATTTTGGATTTGTGGCTTTAGACAGCCCCTTTATCTTGTTATATTAGGTTATTGTTGTGGTGTTCTGGTTATGGCAAGGTGCTGGAGGTATTGGCAAATTGTGCGATTCTTTTTGGGATCACATACGATAGTGATTGGATTGGACAAACGTGAAGTACGCCTTGAAATAGTGCCTCGGGAGCTCGTCGCTCCTTGGAGATGTGGTTAACATATTGTTGTTGGATTTAGCTGGCATTTGTTATTGTTATTGGCCTCATTTTTATGATTTGGAGTTGGCTGGTCGCGAGTGTGACATTAACACCTTATCAATTTGCTATGGATCGTTCTTGCAGCCTTATCGATTCTAGCAATTGTTCCATCACCTTGGTTGGTCAGGCTTCATAGAGACGCCTTTGGGACTTCAGTTGAAAGTATTTGTTTTGTGTGATTCAGAGCTTCCTGGATCTGTTCGAGTCTGGACGATGTCGTTCCCGCAGCTAGTCATCGGATGACAGGTAGGTTATGGTTTTCTCCTATCTAGACTCTGCGTATATAGGCTATAACTGCATTAATTAGCATCCTTGGATGGGTTGTTATAGGTTGGTACCCTAGGCCTTGTCCGCCTTTCGTCCGTCTATTTCATATGTTGTTTGTAGTATTCGCGTAGTAATGTATATTACCTTTGTGGTCCTGTGTGGCCTTGTATTGACTCTGGAACATAGATGGTGGGCTATTAGGGAATGTCCATGAGTCCCGGACATAGAGATTATCCTTTTAGGCTGGTTATATCTGCTGAGTAGCTATTGGGCCTGTGCAGGGCTGATAGGAATTGTTGTCAGCCATTGGGCTACTTTTATATTTGTGTGCGAGCATATCATCCATGAAAAAGGTTTTCCCCTGCATGTTTTACTACAGTTTTGGCTTTGAGCCACTACTGACAGTTTTCCAAAATTTGCATGGCCCTGGGGGCCCGTTTTTGGTACTGTTGTTGATAGAAAAGGGGATTTTTGGATGTTTTCGCACTGGTTTTATTACTGGTACTAGTCTCTGCCGGGTAGAGCACAAGACTTGATTTTATTACTAATACTAGTTTCTGCGGGGCAGAGCACCAGACTTGATTTTATTACTGATACTAGTCTCTGCGGGGCGGAGCACTAGACTTGATTTACTACAGTTTTAGACTCGGTTACGCCCGGGCACCCTTGGAGGGGTTTTTGAGGTATTTTGTACTATTTTAGTCCTGGATGGGGTCTGGGCATGCATACTTGAGACTGGGTCTCTATCTTGATCCCGGACTTGCTTCCGGGTGATATATCTTGATACTGAGTTTTAGTATGGGGTCAAAGACCTCCATGGACCTTGCCGCTCTGGGCCTGGGGCTGCGTGCGCCGGAGGGAAGGGTATATGGTGGAGTAGAGGTATATAGGCTGAGTCCTTCCATGAAACCTGCCTGCTGGGCCTGATTGGCACCGGAGGAGGTACATATAGAGGTTCTATTTCACACATCATATCATATCATATCATGCAGTGGATTCCACCGTTGTTTGTTGTGTGTTTAGTGTACGCTCCGGTAGTATGGGATGCCGGAGGGTTTTTTTTCACTTGATTGTGTTCCTCGGTTGTATGGGCGGCCGTTGGGACTGTAGGTAGACTGTATTTACTCCTGTTTTTACTTAGAGCTTGTCTTGGCGCCCGGTTCTTGAAGGATTAGTGATGGCTAGCCTGTTGAGATTTTGGTTGTGGGATTTTGAATATTGAGAGGGCTTTGGAGTCCTATCTTATTGAGGAACTTTTGTGTGGCCTTCTGAGCAAAGTGTGAGACTCTGGTTCTATTCTTGTGGGAAGCTGAGTGGTATCTCTCGGTTATTGTGGCCTAGTTATTTCATCCTAGGGTTGTACTTGTGAGGTGATTCCCTGGTTATGCTATCATATGATTGGATTGGTTTTATGATTTCCTTATACTGGTTGATTCCATTTTGAGTATGTTAGACTGCTCTCCGTCTTTTCCTTCCACTTGAGATTACCGGTATACTGCTATTTTCTCAACTCTCTCTCTACTTACTTATATTATTGTGCAAGGACTCCAGGTGTGTTCTCCCTTCCTTCACCTGTGATTCTATGTAATTGTATCTCTGTGCTAGCATGTGTTACTTGAAGCTCTTGGTTATGGATGATCTGTGCTAGCTCCTTGTGCCTTGCTTATTGCCTCAATGACTGCTTTCTTGCTCTCTGTTACTTACTGCTTTTATATCTTATATGCGCTCAGTCGGCCTATGATACCTACTGAGTACCCGTGGTTTTGGTGCTCATACTACACTTCTACACTTTTTTGTGCAGATATTAGCTGAGCTTTCTCCGTTGATCACGTTGGAGACTCGTACAACTTTTGGATCTTCGAGACTAGGGTGAGCGCCTGACGGTCGAGGCTTGTCTACATCTCATCTGTTGTACTGTTGCTCCTTGTACTTTCGGAGGCAATTTATGTTGTATTTTGTTACTACTAGCACTTGTATCCTATTAGAAGCTTTTGTACTATTGATACCAAGTCTTGGGGTTGGTGTAGTTTCCTTTATGTATTTATATTCGAGTTTTGCTTTCTCTTATTTCTGCTTGCTGGTGCGTTTTGGTTAGGTAGTAGCCCATTACTAACCATTCTGGGCTACGAGAATTGGTTCGCCTACTGGGGGATTGTAGGTGCCATCATGACTTGAGAAATCGGATCGTGATAGCTTGGTATCAGAGCCCTAGGTTCATGGGTTGTGTTGTACATAAGCAAGTGTCTAAGTAGAGTCTCGCGGATCGGTACGATGACGTCCGTATCCTTTCTGCGGGAGGCTGCAGGGCATTGTTAGGAAAAGTTTCATCTTCTTGACTCCTTATTGTGCGCTCTCGGCTTTATTGAATTCTAAAACTTCAGTTGTTCATTCATACTGAGATGCCTCAGACGAGTACGATAGCGGTTGGTCCCGAGGCTTCTGTGCTTGTTGCTTCTGTGCTTCCGTTAGCACCAAGACTTCAGAGTGAGAGTTTACCGCCTCAGATAGGGGGTGTGGGGTCAGCCCTACCTTCGATTGGATTTATAGCTACCCCAGTTCTTCAGGACACCGTGGCTAGGACTCTGAGTCCTCCGGTGAGTGTTTCAGTACCTGGTTCTGTGAGTGGTGCTTCAGTTATAGTTGAGCTTCTAGTTCTTCAGCAGGGTTGTATGTCGGTATTGGAGTACGAGGCAAGATTTTCCCGTCGGATTTCATCTGGTATAGGCTATTTTTGGTGTGGTAAGCATGGGCACTTTGCTAGTAATTGCCCCAGGATTGTGTATCCCAGACAGCCTGGTTGTTATCATTGTGGAGAGATTGGTAACCTTTATTGAGTTTGTCCCCAGCGAGGGCTGGTTAGGGCTTCAATTTTGACCACTCAGTCCAGAGTTAGACCCCATCAGCTTGATGCTCCTCTTGGTGGGCCAGAGGTAGAGGTTCCTGGCATCGTTACTCCTGGTCAGGCTTTTGCTACCTTTGACTTATGTTAGTCCCGCTCGTGTTGCGACTCTATAATTGCTTCTATGCCTACCTGCTACTTGTTTAAGTTGTTTGGCTACCCGAATTATAGTATCGATACGTTGTTTTATTTGTAGTTTATTCTTTAGTAGTGGATGGGGGTAAGTTAGCCTTGAGAGGTATTTTCCAGGAGTTGTAGCTCGTGGGTAGTTCTTGTTAGTCTGTTTCTAATTGGCTTCCCCCTGTTTCATTGTGATTATGAACTTTTGGTTGGGTTTCCCTTGTTGAGCGGTCCTAGATGGTTGTTGCCTAGGCCGTTATCTAGCGTGGCTAGAGATCCATGTGATGGTTTGGTGTATTACCGGTAGTTGGGCCGGAGTTAAGATTTTGCCTCAGTTGGGAGATATTAGTTATGCTAGTGTTCATAGATTGGTTTGGTCTCCCGAGTGTCTAGAGTCGACCCTCTTTGTTGATTAGTTTAGAAGGTTGGTGGGTATGTGGGTTGTTCCCATATTCTCCTCCACTTCCTGGTCCGTTGGGTGTTTTGTTGTATCTTTAGCTCCAGTTGGAATGAATCTTGATCGAAGTTATTTCGATGAGCTCTGGATGTTGACATTGTGATTGGGTCTTGCCTTTAAGCACTTCCGACTAAGTGTTGATCGTAACCTCGTGGTTAGGTTGTATTTGTAAGTACTTCGGGTGAGTTGGGCATCCGGCCCATTCTTCTTCTGCCTTATTGAATTTGACGTGTAGCTATGAGTAGTAAGGTAATGGCTTCAGTTTGTTATTCGATAAAGGATTTGTAAGGTTTAGTATGTGCTAAGGAAGAATTTTTGTTTAGTTGAGAAAGAAGGGAGATGACTCTTTGTTTGTGTTTAAGTGTCCTCGTAGTTGCCTCAGGTGGCGATGAAGGTTTGCTTTGGGATTGTGTGTTGGTGATTCGATCCAGCCGTCTACACATTGCCGTGGGTTTTCCATCGATTGGTTTTTGTTTCTCTAGCAGCTGTGGTGTTGGCAACTTCTATTTTCAGGCCTAGTTGGGTTGGGTTCTTAAGGGTTCATTGGCAGCATAAAGGTTCGACCAAGGATTTGGTTGGCAGTTTTGAAAGTTGGTGTTCAGAATCATAACTTGGCAGGTTACATCGGATGGTTTGTGGCAGTTTCTATTTGGTTGCAGCATCCTAGTGCCGGGAGCAGTGGGTGCGGGCAACTAAGCTTCTTTACTTCAGTTGTGGATGCGGCTATTGGTCTTGGACACCTAGTCCTACGCTAACCTCTGTAAGAGGCGAGATATTCTAGATTTCAGCAGTGTTCTAGTTAGTACGAGGTCCTTCTACCATGGTTGTACAGACTCAGCGGCGTAAGTTTGAGCTTTAGTAGTGGTGTATGCTTTATGTGGTCAGCTTGTGCGGGTTGATACTAGCGAGGCTATTTTGAGCTCTGATGATACGTAGAGACTGATAATAGCCATTCGTTTGCCCAGGATTTGAAAGCTTGTTTAATTGATTCCTCCGGAGTTATTGTTTATGTGGGGTTCTAGTTTTGGTTGGACTTGGTCAGTATGGACGAAAAGTTCATTATGATATATGCTTCGAAGTGGTTGGTTGTTTGCAGAACCAGTAGAGCGGTTGATTCGAGCCAAAGGAATGAGTTGAAAGTATATGCAAAAATTTCTATGGCTAGATGGTAACTTTGAACCCCAGACACCTTTTTCCTTTGCCTTTGGGGTGTTTGGACTTGATATTTGTGGCATGGTGGACTTCTTCCTGAGGTGAGATTCGTAAGGCAATTTCACATTCAAATGATGTTCGAGTGTTCGGAGTAGCAGTAGTGTTTTCTAGAGTTGGGAGCTTGGCTCATGGTTACAGACTTCGTGGTAGGCTTACCACACTTCTTGCAAAATTGTGGTTTTGGTTTGGGTCTTTTGGGCAGGTTACCCTGGTTCATTCACTTTCAGTTGATTCAGACCTGGCACAGTTCAGTTAGCGAATTTGATGTTAGAAAAAATGTTCGTTCGTTGGTTGGTGGTCAGTCAAGGCAGGTAACTTTAATTTCAATGATATGCTACGGGTTGTTATCTTGGATGAAAAAGGCTAGTAGCCTATATATTGGCTTAAAACGCATTTGAATAAAATGGGTGACTTCATTCGTGGTAAAGTATAAGCAGGAACTATGGATCTCCGGTGTGTCAGTTGATGATTCGAGGGTGGTTTGAGTGTTCAGCTTGTATGCATATTCCTTTTTGTGGTGCTCAATGATTCAGTTCGGAATTAAAAAAAAGGGGCTTTTGCGGAACAGCGAGTTCATGAGTTAGAGTTTTGGGTTGATGGATTTTCTGGTAAACTTGGTATGGTTTTAAGGATTCGAGTTTTGTGTGTTGATAACTTTGGTGCTCTGGTTTTGGTGTTGTGTAGGTGCTTTTTGGTTAAGATTCTCAAGGTTCGGTTTGGGTTGGTAGATCTTTGGAGGTTGAAATATAGCTTGGCTAGTAAGAAATTAAGGCTTGGTTGCTTTCTTTGGTTCTGTTATATTGGGTGCCATCCGGTCGCGGAGGTTACCCGGGTTGTCCGAGAGAGTAGAATGGGCGTTGTATCCACTATTCGTAACTCTCTGGTATTTTTTTCCTTCCTGACTTTTCGGGACGAAAGTCTTTTTAGTAGTGGATGATGTAATGACCCTTCCGGTCATTTACACGTTTTCGCCTTTCTTGTACCATTAGAGCTTACTTGTAGCGGCCCAAGTCATTTATGGCTTGTCGGGACCGGTAGTTCGATACCCGGGCCGTTTGTTTGGTCTTTATGGTCGTTCCTCATTTTAGAAATTCAACTTTGGAAATCGTTGACTTCCGTCAACATTCTTGGTAATATCAAAGAATTAAACCAAGGTTCATGGTCAAAGGAATCCCTTACTCGAAAGTTCGAGTTAAAGAAATGCCTCGTGTAACACCTCGCCTGTTTGGAAGATTTAAAGTAACCCGTGCCTTTGGGGTAAGACTAATAGTGTCTAATATACTAAGAAGCATGTGTTATGAGGTATTATAATCGCAAAATGGTCGTATGATAAGTTTTGAAGTCAAGCAAGTTGCGAAACAAAAGTCGGAAAAGTTATTGTAAATTCCTTTAAGGAATTCTCTTCAAATTTGGGTTAAATTTCGTGGGGTGTTTATACCTATCTATAAAGAGTTAGTGGGCCCCCAATATACCAAATCGAAGGTCTACGAGTCTAGTTTCCAACGCACTAAACCGTTCATCCACACGACTTCATAATAGAGAGATATTCACATTTTCGTAGGACTGCACAAGCAGACACGTCAAGGTGGGGCCTACGTCCTAAGTTGGTTTAGCTTATAAAAGCTGATTTCTCCTTCGTTTTAACCCATATTTTTCACCCAAAATTCTTAGAAAATTAGAGGGAGAGTCCATAAATAATCCATGGACTTTGATCCTTTCAATTCGGAAGTTTAACGGAAGTTGCTCTACGTCGCGAGCTCGTCATTTTGGTATAGTTTTCCCCGTCGATTTCATGGCGTATCTTCGTGGGTGTTGATGCAGCAATCCAACAGGTGTTTTCTGAGTATTTGGCAGTAGCTATGGAGTTATTTTGGTGAGCTATGGATCTCGTATACTTATCTATTTGTTGGATCAAAATTTTAAGCTTCTAGTTATGAAAAGTTGTTGTTGCCGATATCTTGTAGTAGTTTCTTGTTGATTTTGGATATGTTTGTTGTTCTTTCAAGGAGGCAGGTTGTTAATCTTGGTATATTGAATATTTTTGTCAAGGAAATCTCTCCCCTACGACCCTTCTTCGTTATTATATGTTCTAGTATTGTTTTATGGATTTCTGAACCCCGAAGTGGTATTTTGGATTTGTGGCTTTGGACAGCCCCTTTATCTTGTTATGTTTTATTATTGTTGTGGTGTTCTGGTTATGGCAAGGTGCTGGAGGTATTGGCAAATTGTGCGATTCTTTTTGGGATCACATACTATAGTAATTGGATTGGACAAACGTGAAGTACGCCTTGAAATAGTGCCTCGGGAGCTCGTCGCTCCTTGGAGATGTGGTTAACGTATTGTTGTTAGATTTAGCTGGCATTTGTTATTGGCCTCATTTTTATGCTTTGGAGTTGGCGGTCGCGAGTGTGACATTAACACCTTATCAATTGGCTATGGATCGTTCTTGCAGCCTTGTCGATTCTAGCAATTGTTCCATTACCTTGGTTGGTCAGTCTTCATAGAGACGCCTTTGGGACTTCAGTTGAAAGTATTTGTTTGGTGTGATTCAGAGCTTCCTGGATTTGTTCGAGTCTGGACGATGTTGTTCCCACAGCTAGTCATCGGATGACAGGTAGGTTATGGTTTTCTCCTATGTAGACTCTGCGTATATAGGCTATAACTGCATTAATTAGCATCCTTGGATGGGTGGTTATAGGTTGGTACCCCAGGCCTTGTCCGCCTTTCGTCTGTCTATTTCATATGTTGTTTGTAGTATTCGCGTAGTAATGTATATTACCTTTGTGGTCCTGTATGGCCTTATATTGACTCTGGAACATAGATGGTGGGCTATTTGGGAATGTCCGCGAGTCCCGGACATAGAGATTATCCTTTTAGGCTGGTTATGTCTGGTGAGTAGCTATTGGGCCTGTGCAGGGCTGATAGGAATTGTTGTGAGCCGTTGGGCTACTTTTATATTTGTGTGCAACCATATCATCCATGAAAAAGGTTTTCCCCTGCATGTTTTACTACAGTTTTGGCTGTGAGCCACTACTGAAAGTTTTCCTAAATTTGCATGGCCCTGGGGGCCCATTTTTTGGTACTGTTGTTGATAGAAAAAGGGATTTTTGGATGTTTTTGCACTGGTTTTATTACTGGTACTAGTCTCTGCGGGGCATAGCACCAGACTTGATTTTATTACTAATACTAGTCTCTGCGGGGCAGAGCACCAGACTTGATTTTATTACTGATACTAGTCTCTGCGGGGCAGAGCACTAGACTTGTTTTACTACAGTTTTAGACTCGGTTACGCTCGGGCACCCTTGGAGGGGTTTTTGAGGTATTTTATACTATTTTAGTCCTTGATGGGGTCTGGGCATGCATACTTGAGACTGGGTCTCTATCTTGATCCCGGACTTGCTTCCGGATGATATGTCTTGATACTGAGTTTTAGTATGGGGTCGGGGTACTCCATAGACCTTGCCGCTCTGGGCCTGGGGCTTCGGGCTGCGTGCGCCAGAGGGAAGGGTATACGGTGGAGTAGAGGTATACAGGCTGAGTCCTTTCATGGAACCTACCTGCTGGGCCCGATTGGCACCGGAGGAGGTACATAGAGAGGTTCTATTTCACACATCATATCATATCATATCATGCATTGGATTCCACCCTTGTTTGTTGTGTGTTCAGTGTACGCTCCGGTAGTATGGGATGCCGGAGGGTTTGTTTTTATTTGATTGTGTTCCTCGGTTGTATGGGTGGCCGTTGGGACTGTAGGTAGATTATATTTACTCCTATTTGTACTTAGATCTTATCTTGGCACCCGGTTCTTGAAAGATTAGTGATGGCTAGCCTGTTGAGGCTTTGGTTGTGGGATTTTTGATTATTGAGAGAGCTTTGGAGTCCTATCTTATTGAGGCACTTTTGTGTGGCCTTCTGAGCAGAGTGTAAGACTCTGGTTCTATTCTTGTGGGAAGCTGAGTGGTATCTCTCAGTTATTGTGGCCTAGTTATTTCATCCTAGGGTTGTACTTGTGAGGTGATTCCCTGGTTATGCTATCATATGATTGGATTGGTGTTATGATTTCCTTATACTGGTTGATTCCATTTTGAGTATGTTAGACTGCTCTCCGTCTTTTCCTTCCACTTGAGGTTACTGGTATACCGCTATTTTCTCAACTCTCTCTCTACTTACTTATATTACTGTGCAAGGGCTCCAGGTGTGTTCTCCCTTCCTTCACCCGTGATTCTATGTAATTGTATCTCTGTGCTAGCATGTGTTACTTGAAGCTCTTGGTTATGGATGATCTGTGCTAGCTCCTTGTGCCTTGCTTATTGCCTCAGTGACTGCTTTCTTGCTATCTGTTACTTACTTCTTTTATATCTTATATGCGCTCAGTCAGCCTATGATACCTACTGAGTACCTGTGGTTTTGGTGCTCATACTACACTTCTGCAGTTTTTTGTGCAGATATTAGCTGAGCTTTCGTTGTTGATCACGTTTGAAACTCGTACAGCTTTTGGATCTTCGAGACTAGGGTGAGCGCCTGACGGTCGGGGCTTGTCTACATCTCATCTGTTGTACTGTTGCTCCTTGTACTTTTGGAGGCAATTTATGTTGTATTTTGTTACTACTAGCACTTGTATCCTATTAGAAGCTTCTGTACTATTGATACCAAGTCTAGGGGTTGGTGTAGTTTCCTTTATGTATTATATTCGAGTTTTGCTTTCGCTTATTTCTTCTTGCTGGTGCGTTTTGGTTAGGTAGTAGCCCATTACTAACCATTCTGGGCTACGGGAATTGGTTCGCCTACTGGGGGATTGTAGGTGCCATCATGACTTGAGAAATCTGTTCGTGACACCACGCCTGGTACGGATTTACTTTATTGCATCTTGTATTATTTCATTGACTATTGTATTTGCTTGGTTGATATTGGTTCCGTGAGTGGACCGGGTCGTTTTACTGAATGTGATACTTGATATTGGTTCTGTGAGTGGACTGGGTTGTTTTACTGGATGTAATACTTGGTATTGGTTCCATGAGTGGACCGGGTTGTCTAGTTAAATGTGCTATTGTTGATGGTCCTTGAGTGGCCAGGAACCATTGTATAACTGCTGTGTTGGTCTTGGTTTAGGTCGGGTTGATCAATTACCTTTGGTGTTGTCTAGAGGGGATTCCAGGGTGGGTCGGGGCTAGACGAAAAGGATAGTTATGGGTACATGTTTGTGGATTATAAGGGTACAAGATGTATTCATGCGTTAACAAGCTAGGTAGAGACCTATAGTCTAGATGTGCCTATGATTATTATTGCATGTTTGCCATACTCCTTACTTGATATTGTTGTACTAATTATATACTGTTTACTTGAGAACTGGCTAATGATCCTACCAGTACACAGTGGTGGTGTACTGATACTGCACTTGTCGTTATTTTGGTGAGTACCGGAAATCTACCAGCGACTGAGACGCGACCTCACATCTAGCACTGGTGATTTTTGACTTTCAAGGGTGAGCTGCTTGATTCGAGCTACCTTGGGTTATCTTTAGAGTTTTGGTCCAATTGTTTCAAACTTAAAACTATTTCAGTTTATCTTTTGGGGTTGCGTCGCCATATTCTAGATTTGTTATTGATGTTTGGTATGAGGACTTTCAGTTCCTAGGAGGGAAATTTCTGCAGGATTATATTAATGATTAGTTTTGGTTACTTGATTGCTAGTTTACATATATGCTTGCTGGTTTTAGGCTGTTAGTCTAGGCAAGGGTGGAACTCTATTAGTTTGCTCATCTGGGGGTTGGGTGGGTGCCACTCATGATGTATTGGGTCGTGACAAAGAGGGTATCAGAGCCTAGGTTCGTTGATCTCGTTTTACCAAACAGGTCTAGTAGTGTCTTGCGGAACGGTACGGAGATGGCCATACTTTTCTTCGAGTGGCTATGGGGCTTTTGGAAAAAACCATCTCTTCCTTCTTTCCTTCGTGCTAAAACTTGATTCCAATTGGTATCTGGTGATACAATTGGTATCTAACCTCATTCACTCTTATGTCCGCATATAGTTACTACAAGGAATAATGGAGCAAGGCCAATGGTCCCAGCAGCGGGCCTGGCAGTTCGCAGCAGAGGTAGGGAAGGGGGCAGGGGACGAGCGGGAGCAGCACCCGCCAGGGGTGGAGCTCGAGTTACTGCTGCTGCACGTGAGGTAACCCCTCCCCACCTCAGGATCATGTGGCTGAGGATGTAGAAGAAGTGGTTGTAGAGGATGAAGGAGCTCAGGAGGAGGCAACACCGGTTGGGGGTGCAGGCCTTCCTACGATGACACCTGAAGATTTTAGCCAGGCGTGGGATATTCTGAGTGGGTTGGTTGGCGGTGGAGCCATACCCATAGCTTATGAAAATAAGGCCTTGGATACCCAGCCAGCAGTTACTACTACACCAAGGATGGATGCATCTTCTGGCACAAATGATCTCCTGAGGCCAATGCTAGGCCCAGTGATGACAGTAACGAGCATGAGATGCTCACTAAGTTCCTTTAGCTGAAACCTCTGATGTTTCAGGGTACAAACAAGGAGGATGCCTATGAGTTCATCCTGGATTGCCATGAGAGGTTTCACAAGTTGGGTATTGTATGTCATCATGGGGTGGAGTTTGTCACTTTTCAGCTACATGGTGATGCCAAGCAGTGGTGGAGGTCTCATGTTGAGTGTCGGTTTTCTATCCTACCTCCACTGACTTGGGAGAAATTCCATGCATTATTTCTAGAGAAGTACATTCCCCGTACTTTGAGGGACCAGAAGAAGGATTAGTTTCTGAACTTGCAGCAAGGTAGCATGTTGGTCTCAGCTTATGAGGCTAAGTTCCATGTGTTGTCTCATTTTGCTACACAGATGTTGGGTTTCGAGGAGGAACGGGTCCGGTTGTTTGTCAAGGGTCTGAATAGTGCTCTGCAGGTACTGTCAGTGCATATGATTTCTTCATGGAAGGGTTTTAATGATGTGGTGGACTATGTGAAGAATATTGAGGGAGTTAGGCAAGCAGGGAAAGTTAAGGCTTTAGCCAAGAAGCCCCGGAATAAGGGAAACTATAGTGGTTCATACTCCCATGGCCAGCATCAGCAGGCTTATCCGTCCCGTCCTATTTAGTCAGCTCTGCCAGCTACTACAGGTGGTCGTCAGGGAGCTCAGTCTTCAGCTCCTAGAGGCCAGGGAGAATCCTATACATCAGCTAGCAGATATACTTTTGACCATGGTTGCTTCCATTGTGGTGAGTTGGGCCACTTTAAGAGGGAGTGTTCACATAGACAGACAGGTAATCAGGGTCAGCAACAGACTAGAGCAGTGGTTCTGGCAGTTAGAGGAAGTAATGATAGGGGTCGCCCACAGGGTGGGTGAGGTAATTTTCAGAGTGGCCGGAGAGACAGAGGGAACGACGGCACATGCAGGGGTGTGGCACAGCCAGCCTGAGAAGTTGCCCAGATTGATAATCGGTCTCATTGCTATGCTTTTCAAGGAAGGACTGAGGCGAAAGCCTCAGATGCGGTGATCATAGGTACTATTCTTGTATGTGATAAAATGGCTTCGGTATTATTTAACCCAGGTTATACATATTCTTATGTGTCTGTGAGTTTTGTTTTGGGACTTGGTTTGACCTGTGATATCCTTAATTCCCCTATCTATGTTTCTACCCCAGTGGGAGAGTTGGTGGTTGTGACTCATATATATCGTTACTGTTCTGTTGTTTTTGTGGGGTACCATACTTGGGTAGACTTGGTAATTCTGGACATGGATGATTTTTGATATTATCTTGGGTATGACCTGGATATCTCCTTATCATGCTGTGTTGAACTGTAACACCAAGACTGTAGCTCTAGAGATTCCGGGTAAGGATAGACTAGAGTGGGAAGGTATGTACAGACCTAAGCCAGTTAAGAAAATATCGTTTGTCTGGGCTAGGAAGCTAGTGGGAAAAGGGGGTGTCTAGCCTTCTTGGCTCATCTCTAGGATGATAGTGTGGAGTCTCCTCCTACTGAGTCAGTCCTAGTGGTTTTTGAATTCTTAGAGGTGTTTCCAGCGGACTTGCCTGGTATGCCTCCGGACAGAGACATAGATTTTTGTATTGATTTGGAGCCATACACTCATCCCATTTCCATTCTTCCGTATAGAATGGCTCTGGCATAGTTAAGCGAACTTAAGATTCAGCTACAGGAACTCCTAGATAAGATATTTATACGTCCCAGTGCTTCACCTTGGGGTTCTCCGGTCTTGTTTGTAAAGAAGAAGGATGGTAGTATGTGGATGTGCATAGATTATAGGCAGTTGAACAAGGCGACCATTCGGAATAAGTACCCTATACCCCGCATAGATGATTTGTTTGACCAGCTTCAGGGTGCATCAGTGTTCTCAAAAATCAACTTGAGGTCGGGGTACCATTAGTTAAAGATTAGACCTGAAGACATTCTGAAAACTGCTTTTCGGACCCGCTATGGGCATTATGAGTTTCTGGTAATGTCGTTTGGTTTGACCAATGCACCGCCAACATTCCTAAGTTTGATGAATGGGGTGTTTAAGTCCTACTTGGATTCTTTTGTTATTGTGTTCATCGATGATATATTGATCTACTTTAAGAGTAGGGAGGAGCATGCTAATCATCTTCGTATTGTGTTGGATATCTTGAGGCACCAAAAACTTTATGCAAAATTCACTAAGTGTGAGTTTTGGTTGACTTCTGTGGCATTCTTGGGGTATGTAGTTTCAGAAAAAGGGGTGATGGTGGATCACTAGAAAATTGAGGCAGTCAAGAGTTGGGTTCGGCCAAGCTCTATGACGTAGGTGAGGAGTTTTGTTGGGCTCGCGGGGTACTACCGGAGGTTTATTAAGAATTTTTATTCTATTGCTACTCACCTGACCAGGTTGACACAGAAGGAGGTGCCGTTTGTGTGGTCTGACAAGTACGAGGAGAGCTTCCAAAAGCTCAAGACACTTTTGACCACAACCCCTATTTTGTCCATGCCGGTTGAAGGTAAAGACTTTGTTGTTTACTGTGATGCTTTACATTCTGGAATGGGTGCTGTGTTGATGCAGGATAGGAATGTGATAGCCTATGCATCCAGGCAGTTGATGGTGCATGAGAGGAATTACCCGACTCACGATTTAGAGTTGGCAGCGGTGGTTTTTGCTTTGAAAAGCTTGAGACACTACCTTTATGGTGTCAAGTGTGAAGTATTCATAGATTATCGCAGTCTGCAACACGTTTTCACTCAGAAGGATTTGAATCTGAGGAAGTGGATATGGATGGAGTTATTGAAGTATTACGAGGTGATTATTCAGTACCATCCGGGTAAGGCTAATGTGGTGGCAGACGCATTGAGCCAGAAATTTGTTAGCATGGGTAGCTTGGCTTGTTTGGGGGCATCCAAACAACCATTGGCTAAGGAGTTTCGGGCTTTGAAGGCCAAGTTCGTACACTTGGGTGTTCCAGATCATGGTGGGTTGTTGGTCAGCATTGAGTTCAAGGCCACCTTCATAGAGGAAATTAAGGCAAAATAATTTCAAGATCCAAAACTGGGTAAGTTGTGAGGTAAGGTAATATCCGGGGAGTACAGAGATGTCATGTTAGACTCTGGAGAAGCGTTGCATTTTAGGGAGAGGATTTGTGTTCCTCAAGTTGATGATATGATTAAGAAAATCTTGACAGAAGCTCATGGTTTGTGGTACTCAAATCATCCGGGTGTGACTAAAATGTACAGGAACTTGAGGCAGCGCTACTGGTGGCCCGGGATGAAAAGGGACATAGTAGATTTTGTGTCCAAATGTCAGAACTGCTAGCAGGTGAAGTATGAACATCAGATACCTACAGGACTACTTCAGAGAATGCCAATTACATAGTGAAAGTGAGAAAGGATAGCCAAGGATTTTGTGGTGGGTCTTCCCATGACATTGGGGAAGTATGACTCAATTTGGGTCATTGTAAATAGGCTGACCAAGTCCTCTCATTTCATTCCGGTCAGGGTAGATTACAATTCACAGCAATTAACCAAGATCAACGTAAAGAAGATTGTGAGATCGCATGGGGTACCACTGTCCATCATTTCAGACAGGGGTAAGGAGCTTACCTCTAAGTTCTGGGGAAAGTTACATTAAGAGTTGGTACACAACTCACCTTTAGCAGAGCCTTCCATCCTAAGACTGATGGTCAGTCGGAGAGGACGATTTAGGTATTGGAGGACATGCTGAGAGCATGTGTAATGGACTTCGGTAGTCATTGGGACCAGTTTCTTCCGTTGTGCTAATTCTTGTACGACAATAGCTACCACTCCAGTATCGATATAGCACCGTTCGAGGCCCTGTATGGGAGGAACTGCAAATCACCGGTTTGGTGGTTTGAGAAAGGTGATGTGAAGCCTCTGGGCATAGACTTAGTGAAAGAAGCACAGTAATAGGTAAGGGGCATACAGACCAAATTGTTGGCTGCTCAAAGAAGGTAGAAGGAGTATGCAGATCGCAAGGTCTGGGACATGGACTTTCAGGTTGGTGAACAAGTATTGCTAAAAGTATCGCCAATGAAAGGGGTTATACGGTTTGGTAAGAATGGCAAGCTTAGCCCTTAGTTCATCGGTCCTTTAGAAGTGCTTGAAATTGTAGGGCCAGTGGCTTACAAGTTAGCACTACCACCTAGTTTATCGGGAGTCCATCCGATATTCCATGTATCCATGTTTAAGCGATACCATGGGGATGGAGACTACATCATCAAGTGGGATGAGGTACTTTTTGATAAAGATCTTCGTTATGAGGAGGAACCAGTTTTGACTCTTGCTCGGGATGTCTGAAGGCTGAGGACAAAGGTGATTGACATGGTGAAGGTTCAGTGGAAGCATCGTCCGGTTGAGAAAGCCACTTGGGAAACCGAGAAGGACACTCGGGACAAGTACCCTCAACTATTTGAAGATTCATGTACTACACTTCCTTCCATTTATTTCTGTAATTTTGGGTTTGATCATTCGGGGATGAACGATAGGTAAATTGGTATATGTTATAACGACCGGGTCCGTCATTATGGGTAGACCAATCGTTCCAAGTTTTAGAGTTAGAAAACTCCGGGTTTGGGAGTTTGAAATTCTGGGCTAGGCTAGCCTCGGCCAAATTTAGAGCGAGGTAGAGTCTAGGGAAATACAGGTAAAAATTATTTTAGGAGTCTTGGAGTGAGCTAGTTTTCCACGTAACCAAGACATAAAGGAGTCCGGGGAACTTTTCGGAATCGCATTTGGATAAGTAGAACTCCCGAAATCGCGTTTGATGTGAAGGGGTTATTTTGGGACGTCAGGGGAAACTAGTGTGTTGTGAAATGGCCAAAACTAGCAGAGTTCTGGACTTTATGTCTATGACAAGTGCTGTCACGCGCGATAGCGGCCACCGCTATAGCGGCGGTCAAATGGCGTTCAACCTACTTAAGACCGCTATAGCAGTAGCCTACCGCTATAGCGGAGCGGGGACCGCTATTGCGCGCCGATGGATTGTTAATGCAGAATTAGATCCCAAAACATTCAGTTTTCACAAGTTTTTTTTGGAGAAGGGCTGGGCGATTTCTAGGCGATTTTCTTCATTCTCCCATGAAAAATCTTCCCTAAGATAAGGCTTTCGTTCCCCAAACTTGGTAATATGTTTCCTATGCGGTAGAATTGCTAGGAGGGAAATTGGGGGAAGGTTAGAATAAGCTAGGGATGGTGGAATTTAGGGAAGGAAGGGGATTCCAAGCATGTGTGTTCTTAGGCATTGATAAAAGTACATTAAAATGATCATAGGTCATTTAATTTCCTGATTTATCCGTAAAAATGATAGAACTAGGAGAATTAACGGTGGAAAAGCCCGGGAAAAGGGTGGGATGATCATGGATGGCCTGGGGTTTGGGGATTTGGTATATTTTGGGTAATGTGCAGGCCTTGTGTGTTAATTGTATGCATTATGTGTTGTTTTTAGACCAAGAACGAGAGAGGAATCCGGAACACGGAAAAACTCAGGTCGAATAGAGCTTGGAACATTTCGAGGTAGGTGATGGCTTATGATTTTCTGTAAATGTGTATATTGATGTACTCATGTCTAAGTGATTGTATGCATTACATTGCTTATGGAATTTGTGTGGAATGTCTGGGTTCCTGTTTACAGTCTATGATTGAACGGTATTTGCTTATTAGTTTTACAAGTTGTGTTTGTTCATATATTGACTGTGGTTGTTGACATTCGGTTGGCTCGGGTACCACGCCTGGTACGGGTATAACAAAATGGTTGGCATGGGTACAACGCCTGGTATGGGTATATCATTCGGTTGGCACGGGTACTATGCGTGGTACGGGTTTACTTTATTGCATCTTGCATTGTTTCATTCATTATTGTATTGGATTGGTTGATATTGCTTCTGTGAGTGGACCGGGTCATTTTACTGAATGTGATACTTTATATTGGTTCCGTGAGTGGACCAGGTTGTTTTACTGGATGTAATACTTGGTATTGGTTCCGTGAGTGGACTGGGTTGTCTAGTTAAATGTGCTATTGTTGATGGTCCTTGAGTGGCCGGGAACCGTTGTATAACTGTTGTGTGGTCTTGGTTTAGGCCAGGTTGATCAATTACCTTTGGTGTTGTCTAGAGGGGATTCCAGGATGGGTCCAGGCTAGACGAAAAGGATAGTTATGGTTACATATTTGTGGATTAGAAGGGTACGAGATGGATTCATGCGGTAACAAGCTAGGTAGAGACCTGTAGTCTAGATGTGCCTGTGATTATTGTTGCATGTTTTCCATACTCCTTACTTGATATTGTTGTACTAATTATATACTGTTTACTGGAGAAATGGCTGATGATCCTACCAGTACACAGTGGTGGTGTACTGATACTGCACTTGTCTTTCTTTTGGTGTGTATAGGAAATTTACCAGCGACTGAGACGTGACCTCGCATCTAGCACCGACGATTTCTGACTTTCAAGGGTGAGCTGCTTGATTCGAGCCACCTTGGGTTATATTTAGAGTTTCAGTCCAATTGTTTTGGACTTAAAACTATTTTAGTTTATCTTTTGGGGTTGTGTCCCCGTATTCTAGATTTGGTATTGATATTTGGTACGAGGACTTTCAGTTCCTAGAAGGGAAATTTCCGCAGGATTATATTAATGATTAGTTTTGGTTACTTGATTGCTAGTTGACATTTATGCTTGCTGGTTTTAGGCTGTTAGTCTAGGCAACGGTGGAACTCTATTGGTTCTCTCTTCCGGGGGTTGGGTGGGTGCCACTCACGATGGGTTGGATCATGATAGAGATGATACTAGGCTCGGCAGGGCCGCAGCACTAGACATGACTTTATTTACTAATTTTAGACCCGAATGAAATTTGGGCATGGATATTGAGAGTTTGTATATGGTCACAGAGACCTCCATGAACCTTGTCCATCCGGACTAGGGGCTACAGGCCAAGAGTGTCAGAGGAGGGGTATACGGGGGAGTAAAGGTAAACGGGGGAAGCCTTCTATGGTGTCATGACCCAATTATCAGGTCGTGCGGGCACCTACTCTAATCCACATAGATAGGAGAACCCTTACCACCCGAACCAAAAGGCAAAGTGGAAAAGAACATAAATCATGAAATGAAACCCTTTTTAATACATGGAACTTTCTTTAAAAAATTTTTAGAAAAATAAACGACTTAAAGAACTTGCGAAAAAACATTTACAATATGAGACAGCCCTCTCTAGAACCTAGTCTAAGCCGGTACAAGAGCTACTATAAGATGATACAAAAATGAAGAAGACACAACTCCCACCATAGAAGCAAGAAGTAGGAGCTGCTGGAGAATCACCGTCATCCTGAACCTATGAGGCATCACCAACCCTGCAACTAGACTATACCCAAAAAGGTATATCAAGAGTAGAATTAGTACAAACACACGTACTGGTAGGCATCATCGGTCAACCTAAATCCACTCCTACAATCATATAAGAAATCAAGGTAAATACATAAGTCAAGTACTTCCACCCGTCAACATCCACCATTATCAAAATCCACTTCGGAACCAACCTTCCTATCCCTTAGACTTCCTAAGTCACCTTGTCACCTAGACTTCACAAGTCAACTTGACACCTAGTCTTCCCAAGTCACCTTAACCCTTAAACTTCCTAAGTCACCTTGACACCTAGACTTTTTAAGTCACATTAACCCTTAGACTTCCCAAGTCACATTTATCACCTATACTTCTCAAGTCACACTTACCATTAGACTTCCCAAGTCACATTTATCACCTAGACTTCCCAAGTCACACTTATCATTGCCAACATCGATGCCCATACCCGGACTACCATTTCCTTACCCAAGTCAACCGCTATGACTCAACAACCCAGAGTAGACCCCACTACTTGATGACGTAGACCACACTCATTATACCGCCACCTAGTAGTTAAAAACGTCCCCCAACGACCCCCAGGGAAATACTCTACAAGTAACAACAACCACTATCATAACCAGATGACAAGTCTCCTTCTTAGCTTATCCACCGCACGTAATAAGACTAACTGACCTTGACAATTCTTTGTGACAACAAAATATATCCTTTTTTCATAACTCGGACCAAATAAGAATCCCTAGGACATCATCTACACCAATATCATGCGACCTCGGCTCACAGAAGAACCTCCTTGTCACTTAAGCACACTAACCCAGTCGTTCATGGACCAACTATGCACCAAATAATAATAAATCTCGGCCCTCTCAGAAACCCAACATGTAAAGAACAATTAGTAGACCTGCACTGAGTAAAGGAGTACAACATATAATAACAGCCAGTAGTATAATTTCAGACTCTTAGTCTACCTTTTGACTTATCAACCACAGGGGACAAGTTCTACAATCATTCAACAATAATAATAAACATGACATTTATCCTTTTTTATTATCCGAACCAATCAAATATCCCTAGACCAACACCTAAGCGTTTATATCCGATGTTCGGTCTACCCCAAGACCATCCCCTACATTTAATTAAATAACCCGGCCTCTCAAGGACCATATGCAATATCACAAATTATAAACGCAACTCGGTCCACTCATGGAACCATCAAAAGAAATACAACCAAAGTAATAAACAATCCCGTACCAGGTGTGGTACCCGAGCCAACCAAATAGTAACTTGTACTAGGGGTGGTACCCGAGCAAATAAGTAACTTGTACCAGGCATGGTACCCGAGCCAACCAATAAGTAACCTGTACCAGACGTGGTACCCGAGCCAACCAATAAGTTACCTGTACCAGGCGTGGTACCTGAGCCAACTAATAAGTAACATGTACCAGGCGTGGTACCCGAGCCAACGGAATGTCACACAGAAATCCAATCAGTCACACACAATGAACAAAATACACTTGTAAACCAACAAGCAATAACACCAGTTCATTTTATAAGACTGAAAACAGGACTTTTGGACATTCCTTAATCATTTCCCAAGCAATGCAAACCATACAAATACTTAGACAAAATTACACAAACATACAATGCATACAAGAAATCAATAACCATAACCTACCCCCATTCGGGTACATATATATATATATATATATATATATCTATTTATACTTATATTTATATATATATACCTTTATTGTCTTCCTAAAAAGGTCTTAAAAAGTTTTGAAAAACTCGTTAACTATGATATATTTGTGTATATATTTATTTTAATTTTTTTTAATATTTATTAATATTTTAACTGAATTAGTAAGTTTAGTTATGTTAAAGAATATTATTAAATAAGGTAGGTTTTACCCAAAATAATTTTTGATTAATTAGGACGTATTCAAAAAGTTATATTTATTTTACTATGAACCTACGCAGTATCCGAGTACATACATACGGGGATCAAAATGATTTTGGCATAACACCTCCACCTCCACGTGAAGGTGGGGGGAGTGGGCAACAATTTATTTTAAACATGGCATGGCTGCCACTTGTCACTTACACGAATTAAATTTCTTTTTAGTTAACATAATGATATGTTATATATATATTCTTAAAGTTCATCTCTTTTAGGGTCACGTTCATTTGAAAAATCGTTACCAGTAGACTATATGTATTTTTGTTCATACGGCTTTAGTTTCCATTTTTGGCAATAGCTATATAGATTTAAATATTTCATATAAGCACCTAAAATTACTTATGCAATTAAAGGGGGAGTTGAGGAGGCATCATTTTTGACAATTTATTCGATCATCAAATGAAATTAATTATCTATATCAAGTTATTCAAGATTAGATTCTAGGTATATCAGGGCTATTCCTTTCCTTTTCATGATTCCTTAAGATTTAAAATCTTCATGTCTAGTGTGTTATCAACGAGTTGGTTGTTATGTGTCCCTAAATTGTTGTTGGTATTACTTGTATTAGAAACTCATATCTGGTGATGTTAATTTCGTGTTAAGTTGGAAGCGAGAAATGGTGTGTATATAATTGTGGTTATCAGATTACGGTGATTGTCGGGTTAATTGTGGTATTGTGATTGTGGTATGGAAGAGGTACGGTGGTTCTTCGGTACTTGGGGGCTGCCTTAAAAGCTTGTATTGCATTGTATTATGTGTTGTGTATTTTATCATATTTTATTGTATTTTTTGATTGTGGTTTCCTAAAGGGCTCACGAAAACCTGTAAGGCGTGAGACTTGTCCTCATGGTTGATCTCGTGACTTTGCGAGGACCTGTAAGACATGAGACCTTTTCATATGGTCGAGCCTATATCATTATGAGGACCTGTTAGGCGTGACTATTTTAGGGCATGGTCTTCCTTATGTATTGCTCTCCCGTAAGGCGTGAGTTTGTTTCGCAGGTTGAGCTTATGTATTGTGTTGTTCATCTTGTATTGCATTACTATGTTATGATTGTTAAGGTTATCTATATCTTAAGTTTTCGAGGTGATGTGTTGTCGAGGTTGTTGTTTTTGTGGGCCTGGAGTAGGGGAAGGTAAGATAGTGCTAGACTGACATTGTGTCGGTGCAGGTTGTGGATGGAATATTAGTATTGTTTCTCTTTCAACCCCTATCCTATTCCGGTTTTAGTTTTGGTTATGATATTTATGTTATTCTGTGGCCTTACATATTCAATATATTCTTTTATGCTGACTTTCCCAACCTGGGAGGCACTACATTTATGCTTGCAGGTTATCATATAGACAGTGGTCCTCATTGCGTGTGATGGAGTTCAGTTGATGGTTGATACGCTCTGTTCTTCCCGTAGTTGCTAGGTCTAGAGTTTCTTTGGCTTTGTTTGTCTAATGGGTACGTCGGGGCCCTGTCCCGATCGTGATTAGCAATTTTTCATCTTAGATGCTTATAGACATCTGTTGTGAGTCTAGTAGTCAGTTGAGGCTATGTCGGCATTGTATTATAATTTTGTTATATTCGAGTTGGTTTCTGTTGCATTAAATTTTTTTGGCTTGGACTTAATGGCCCTCGATGTTGTCGGTTGGTTTCTATTTTTTCACTCGATTAAGTGAGGCACAAGATGTCAGTCACGTCTCCCTGGATTTGGGGCGTGACAGTCTCTTTGCAGCAAAAATCTCACTGCTGCAGCGGTACCTCATAACCAGTAGCTCGAAAACAACTTCACTTAGTCCCATTTCACAATACAATTTTTATTCTGAAGATATCATGAAACAAACACAATGCAGCAACCACTGTAAACACTTACTATGAATTCACTTATAGTCTCTGAATTTTTTATGAAGGTGTAGATCACTAGGTCACCCCCTAACAGAACACTATACAACAAAATGACACACAATTCATCACGATTACACAAGAAATTTTAGTTTTAAACCATCCCACCTTTGAGTTTTTACTAGCTTAACGTACTATAGGAGCTCTAAAAAAGTACTATGGCCCTATATCCTATAACGACTGGAAGGGTCGTTACAAGAAGAAACACATCATTTTGGCTTATCATAGTTTAATTTTAATAACCGTACAACTTCACACTTATCTCTATTTATATTTCATTTCACTTTTTCACCTCATCTTACTAACCACTTTACCTCAAGTTTTTGATAGGAAATACAATCTACAACAATAAAATGTAAATCACAATGTGGAACTCTCTCTCAGTAGTAAACTGAGGCAAATTTGCTGAAGAAGAATATCAAACTCACAAGCAGAGGTCAAGGATCTACTCTTAAACTTCACTCCCTATGTCCCACGAACACATGATATGTAGATTATCAAAACTTTTCTTACATTTCCACCGCTAGATCTTAACTTAATAAACTCTCTTAATCCCTCAACTCCTTTCAGTGCACAGTGTCTCCATAACTCGACACTGGGAAAACTTTTGGGAATCAACATCTGAACATATCGACTCAATCATAGGGTGTCATGAAAACTTTTCTAGTAGATTTCTATTTATGAGTGTGTTGTCAATCACATTTATAATTAGGAGGCTATGAACATATCTTCCATTCTCGAACACTCCTATTATACGTCGTTAACTCCTTCCAACTACAAATCTTCTAGTAACAATCTTTTCAAAACTCTCAAACTACATATGGTCTGATTTTCGTAGAACCTGAGATATGTAGGCAACTCGAAATTGAAGTTCGGCCATAATCCTCAAAACATTTTATATCAGTACTCATAATCTTTTCAGCATACGTATAAATCCTAAAACTTTCAAGGCTATATATGTTGACTAGGAAAAACTTGGCTACTAAGTCAACTACTTTGCTTAAAAACTCTTTCATCATCCCCGGATAAAAAGGGGCAAGCTGTTGACACTAATTTTGTCCGTCCTTTCTTCTAATTCATTTTCTTGAGCTTATAAATTATTAATGAATTAAATATTTTATATTTCACTACTATTTTCATTTATTACTATTGTTATTGTTATTATCTATTAGATACTTTTATTTTTACTATTTTATTTTTATTTTTTTATAAATTTTTATTATTATTGTCCTTTTATTACTGTTTTCACTATTTTAGATTATTAATATATTATCAACCTTACTACTATAATTACTTTATACCATCTTCTTTAAAATCAGTTGTCTTTACTTCATTTCAAGTTTTGTACTTATTAAATTAATTATAAATATCATTTACATAATAATTAATTATCATCGTATAATATAAAGATTATATTAATTATTACATTAAAAGCTCAAAAGAATCAACATAAAGCAAGAAAAGGCCATAAATTATCCGGTCATCTATAATCCAAACAAAACTTTTGACCAGCCCATTTTCTTCTAATCCATTTGGCCCATTTTCGCCCAAAAGTACAGCAAGCCCAAGGTCCTTTCTGATGAATAACCTAATATCATATCATGCTAGGGTTATTTCTTTACACTCCAAAACAGTCGCTTCTTCTCTTTCTCACCCCTCCCATTTTCTATATCCTTTATTTCGCATAACACCAAAGTTGAAGAATCCTACTTTAAGATTCGACGTCACCACAAGATTTGAAAAGTGTATCTACATATTTATTTATGACTCTTACTCCTTCAAAATATATCTAGACAGAATGAAGAGAAAGGGTGAGCCAAAATAGCAAACCACATAAAAAAATATTCTTCTACAGGAATCAAATATGGGTTTTGATTCATTTGTGTTTATTTGCTAATGTGATACCTTTTTATTTTAGTTTGATTTGTTGCTAATTGCTTTACTTTGTTTAACCATTCAGAATTCTTCTTTTTTAGCAAAATAACGTCTACTGTATCACATAAGGCATGACCTCTAAATCTTAAAAAAAATGTAAACAGGTAATTTATTTGACCACATTCTAAATCCTAAATTTGGATTTTCCTGTTTTTGTCCATCAAGTTGGGGTTTGGTTAAATGTTTTCATTAAGAGACTTTATTTTACAAAAGGTGCCTTCACTTATTTTCCAACAACTTTAAGCTTTCTTTTAATCCAAACGGGCTACTAAATTCAAGTTGCTTCCTTTTTTTTAAACCAAGATTAAAAAAGAAATATTTTGAAACCATTTTGGTTTCAGTTTTGTTTTCAAGAAAAAGGAATTTTATAAAACGTTTTCCAGACTCCAATGTTGGAGTCACTTGACACTTAGCATTGCATCTTAACATTTAGCCTTTTTAATTAATCTTAAGTCTTACCAGTTAATCATTTTAATACGAATCTTAAAGGATGCTTCACCCCTTCCCTTTAGGATTAATTGAACTCTTACCTAGAATTTTTGATAAAGTAGACCTTAAAATAGAGTTAACTATAGACAATCATTTTAATCAATTTAAGTATCCTAATTCACCATAATTAATTAGGCAGTGACTCATTAAATTAATTAATGAATTTAGAAATTACTAATATGTTGTACACTATTTTGATCCGATTAAAATGGAGTATAATAATGTATATTAAAACAGATCATATTTCTTCATTCGATATCTCTAATTATCTAATTTACTTCACAAAACATCAAGACGAGTTTGTGCTTAGAGTTTTGTTAATTTTTTTTAAAATTAATATAGGTCTTTCTCAAGGTTAATACTGTATTTATCCATTGTTGTTGATACTTAATTTCTATTTTAATTTTCTTCCGAATATAGAGTTGGGAGTGAATGAATGACTTCTTCAATGGATTTCATAGTTTTGTTGTGTAAGTTGCAAATTGAATCAAGTTCTAGAAGTTTCTATTTATTATTATTTTTGTATTCGTGTATTTTTTAATTGTAACAGTAAAAATAATATATCTTCACTTAACCCTAGTTCTCAGTAAACTATGATATAAATTTTTATTTTCATCTAATTTTCTATATATAAAAGTTCTCATTTGGACGAATAAAGGTCAGGTTTCTCTCTTTTTATAATTCTTACATTTTGAAATTGATTTAATTATCTTATGTAATCAAAGGTTTAGTTAAAGAGTAATGTTTTTTTATATATAACATGTCATAGTATATATGCTTCATTATCTCGACTTAAGTACATAAAATACTTTTTGTTGACGGTGACTGCAAAACTCATTTGTTACTCTATATCTCATGCATTAGAATTAATATAAAAGTTTGTGAAAGGTTATTAAATTGTAGAACAATCTAGGAAGAAAAGAAAATGTGAATATATAGTTCTTGACAATTAAGAGAATTTGGCTAGTATTGGTCTGTGACAAAATAACTTTAGCACCAATCATTGATTGATTTTCTCAAGGTGAAAGCTATGTTTATTATCTTAAAATATTTGCGATGTGCAGGAAGTGAATTTTAATTTGTTCTTAATGCGACTGTGTTTTTTGTCTTTTGACGATTTCATGTCAAATCTTTACTAAGTTTTCAATATAATCAATTCGACTTTTCATGTTTTTCCCCTTATTGTACTCTAATTTAATGAGTTAATCGACTTTATGTCCTTACATTTTTTTGTATATGTTCGATAGCAGTGATAGACAATATGTGATTAATCATGCTTTAAAATATTAATTCAGTTCATAGAATAATTGATAAAAGATGAACCTTCAAAAAAGATGGCATCACATTTATATTAAATTATTTGTGTTGCAGTATCTTTTATTGATTGTCATAACTTGAACAATAGGTTAATTATAGGGGATTATATTTGTTTTATAAAAATCTAATAATTAATTATTTCACTTCTTATGACAGACAAAGCTAAGGGAAGCAAGAGCCATCATGCATGTATCCGGAATAAGAGGTTCCTTTGAGTACCAAGGGGAGTAAATAGATTTGAAATACTAGATCGTGATTTTTAATACACCTAAGCATAATGAATTAAAAAATGTGACTTTATGAACCTTCGAAAGCCAACCTTCTATTTCAGGAAGATAAATAATAATTTAAAATTATAGAACGATAACCTTCTAGGTGTAATTTAAATAATTTTTGAGCATTTAAACTAATCTAGCTAAATAGGGAAATTTGATATGGTGTCACCGCATGCATGCATTGCAAAATATCTATTTGTGCCTTGTTTATTAAAGCATTTGATGTTGAAAATTAATCTTTTTATAATTTTGAAGATGTTAAATAAATGTTCTCTATTGTTAGCTTTTTTGGTCTTCGCTCATTGTTGCATGCATTTCGAGTTCTCGATAATAGTAAGGGTGTTATCTTTCTATGTTTGTAAACTGTATTGTTTGCAATTTTTCTATTCTGTTATGGTTTTCTCTGTTTCATTCTTGCAGAAGTTGTGTATATTGCTAATTTTAAATTTCAACTATATCTTTGCTTTTGTTGAAAACTTAATCATAGTAGAAGAAATATTTTTTCTAACTATATTCCGCTACCCTTAGCCTAATAGGATGCTTATGTTTATCTTTGCAGAATAAACATATATTACACAAGTACACAATCACTTCAGACTCTTAACATAATTCTTCTTGGACACACTTATTCTTTTTACTTGATTTCTTCTTCTTTTTTTAGTTTCGAAGGGTAGGGAGGGAAAGGGTGGAAGCTAGATAAGTCTCTCTTCTTTTAGATTGTTTTGTATACATGTTTTCTTTTTTCCTTCTTTTACATTATTGGACTTTTCAGTCCCTCATTATTAACAAATTGGTCCATGTTTCTCACGAATAGAGATGGAATATGATTTTTCTGATTGTATTTAATACTAACTTACTGTGAGACAGCTAAAATATATTTTCTTACTAACAGTTCTC
>QJPP01001712.1:0-99328 GCA_003996215.1 Jaltomata sinuosa | reverse complement strand
CCGTCCTTGGCTAACCGTCTGGTTAGGCTTGACTTGTCGGATCCTAGCAGAGTTCTCGCCAGTGTTGAGGTTCGTTCTACCTTGGTTGATCAGATTCAGAGCCGTCAGTTTGAGGATCAACAGTTGTGTGACCTTCGTGATCGGGTTGTTCAGGGTGAGACCAGTCGGGCTACTCTAGATTCAGATGGGGTTCTGAGGTATGATAGTCGCCTTTGTGTTCCGAGGGTTAGTGATTTGATTCAGTTGATACTTCGTGAGGCACATTGTACTAGATACTCCATTCACCCTGGCACAGCAAAGATGTATAGAGACTTGAGACAACTTTACTGGTGGAGTGGTATGAAGCGGGATATAGCGGAGTTCATATCTCGGTGCTTGAACTGTCAGCAGGTTAAGTTCGAGCACATGAGACCTGGTGGTTTGATGCAGCGACTTCCCATTCCTGATTGGAAGTGGGAAGGGATTACTATGGACTTCGTGGTTGGTTTGCCCCGTACTTCTCGTGGGTTTGATTCCATATGGGTGATTGCTGATAGGCTGACCAAGTCAGCACATTTCTTGCCGATTCAGACTTCTTATGGTGCAGAGAGGTTAGCTCAGATCTACCTTCGTGAGATAGTTCGGTTGCACGGGGTCCCAGCTTCTATCATTTCAGACCGCGGCACCCAGTTTACATATCAGTTCTGGAGGGCTATTCAGCGAGATTTGGGTACAGAGGTTCATCTTAGTACCGCTTTTCACCCTCAGACAGATGGCCAGTCCGAGAGGATCATTCAAGTCCTGGAGGACATGCTTCGGGCCTGTATTCTTGACTTTGGAGGTTCTTGGGATCAGTTTATTCCCTTGGCAGAGTTTGCTTATAATAACAGCTTTCATTCGAGTATCGATATGGCACCTTTTGAGGCTTTGTATGGCAGGCGTTGCAGATCACCGGTAGGTTGGTTTGATGGTTTTAGTGCTGGGCCACAAAGCACAGATTTGCTTCGAGATTCCTTAGACCGAGTCCGAGTGATTCAGGGCAGACTTCGGGCAGCTCAGAGCAGGCAGAAGAGTTATGCTGATCGTAGGCTTCGTGCGCTGGAGTTTAGTGTCGGTGACTTGGTGTTTCTCCGTGTATCGCCCATGAAGGGCGTGATGAGATTTGGTAGGCGTGGCAAGCTTAGACCCAGGTACATTGGGCCGTTTGAGATTCTGCAGAGGGTTGGTGCCGTTGCCTATCAGTTAGCCTTACCTCCGATGTTTTCAGCTATACATCCTGTATTTCATGTTTCGATGTTGCGTCGGTATGTCCCAGATGAGTCTCATGTGTTGCAATGGGATTCAGTTCAGTTGGATGAGAGTTTAGCCTTTGTTGAGGAGCCGTCAGCTATTTTGGCCAGAGATGTCAGGAGATTGAGGTCTCGAGAGATCCCGGTTGTTAAGGTTCAGTGGAGGCACCGTCCAGTCGAGGAGGCTACATGGGAGACCGAGAGAGATATGCGGGATCAGTATCCGCAACTATTTTAGCCTTCAGGTACCCCCTTGACCTTGACTTTTGAGGACGAAAGCCCTTTTAGTAGTGGATGATGTAATGACCCTTCCGGTCATTCCACGTTTAAGTTTTGAAGTCAAGCAAATCGACAAAAGATATCGTAAGACCTTTAACAAATTTTCTGAACTTTGGGTCAAATGTCTCAGGGCTTTTCTCCCAATATATAAAGAGTTAGAAGTCCCCCGAAATACCAAATCGAAGGTCTACGAGTCTAGTTTCCAACGCACAAAACCTCACGTCCAACTGATCTCGGAGTAAAGAGTTATGACTGTTTTACCGCGGACTGTCTGGCAGAAAATGGGTTGCGAACCGGGTCGCGAACCGGGTCGGGTTAAACGCGATTTAAGCCTCGACGTCACATTTTAAAATGCCATTTCAGTTCCGAAACAGTTATAAAAAATAAGGGAGGATCCCGAGAGAATTCTTGAGTATCGAAATCGTGCGTATTTGAAAATACGTTATTTAAAAGTTGAATTGGGTAAAAATTATATTATTATTGCCTTTTTAAAATATTTTAAAGGTTTATGAAAAATATCTTTGATACGATATAAGTGTATATGTATTTATTTTATAAGATTTTTATACTCCGTAATATTTTAACGGAGATAGTAAAATTTAGTTATGTTAGAATTTATTATTATAATATAGTAGGTTTTATTTGAAATGATTTTCTATTAATTATGGTATATTTAAAATATCATATTTATTTTACCACGAATTTATGCAATACCCGAATATTTATATAACGGAAGAGACGACGAGGTGTTAAATAACCCCCACTTCCACGTGGAAGTGGAGGGGAGGGCCACCCAAGGTGACAAGCTGCCACATGTCGACAGCAATGGCAATTGCTGCCAACACATTTAAGCACTTAAGCAATTGAACAATTGAAATGTAAATGGCTGCCAAACTTAATCATTTGGAGCAAATTGCAAAGGCAATTGCTGCCTAACGTGCATTATACTTCTATATCTATGCTGCCTACTCACTTTAAGGATTGAGCAATTACTTGCTAATTGCTGCCAACGTTGACATCACTTCTTTGAAATATAATTGTGGTGCAAAAATTACCACAGTACATCATTCACTTGTCACGTTAAAGGTTGAATCCAATAAGCAAGATCTTGATAATTTATTGGATCACCGAAAAGAAAGTTGATTATCTACGTCAAGTCGTTCCATCCCAAATCCGATTCCGATTCCGATTTAGTGTTGGATTTTCTCGGAGTGGTTCGAGCTTGGACATCGTTGTTCTAGCAGCTTGTCGTCGGACGACAGGTAGATTACGGTTTATTTTCCCTAGACTCCGTATATATAAAATAAAATTGTATTAATGGGCATCCTTGGGTTGGTTTATTAGGTTGGTACCACAGACCTCGACCGCTTTATTCATGTCCGCCTACTTTTGTTCCTCCGTTGCTTGTAGTATTTGCCGATATATTTTATTTACCCTTGTGGTCCTGTGAGGCCTTGTTGACTCTGGAACATAGAAGGTGGGATTTTGGGAATGTCCGCGAGTCCCGGGCATAGAATTATCCTTCTAGGCTGGTTATGCTTGCTGAGTAGCTGTGGGCCTGTGCAGGGTCGATAGGTTGATTGTGAGCTGCGGGCAGCTATTGTGTGTGATCATACCATTTCCATGCATATAAAGAGGTTTTATCCACGTTTTACTGTGGTTTTGGCTTCGGGCCTACTGGCACTGTTTTCTAAACCTTGCATGGCCCGGGGGGCCCGTTTTTGATGGAAATGATTTGGAAATGGTTGATTTCACTTGTGGAGATTTTTGGGCAAGAAAGTAAAATTATGTTAAAATCATCAGTTTTATGATTATCGCTAGACTCGCAGGGCCGGGGTGCTAGTTGAGTTTTCTTGTTACTTGAGATGATTTTTAGCCTCGGTCGGACCGAGCACCTGAGATGACTTTTTACTGTTTAGACCCGGCTACGCCCGGGCACCCTTGGAGGGGTTTTTGAGATATTTTCCTACTATTTTTAGTCCTGGACAGGGTCTGGGCATGCATATTCGAGACTGGGTCTCTATCTTGATATCGAGACTGGGTCTCTATCTTGATACATGTTCTGATACTGAGATTTAGTATGGGGTCTGGGACCTCCATGGACCTTGCTATCCGGGCCAGGGGCTACGGGCTGCGTGTGCCGGAAGAGGGGTATACGGGGGAGTAGAGGTATACGGGCAGAGTCCTTCCATGGAACCTACCTGCTGGGCCGGATCGACGCCGGAGGAGGTACATACAGAGATACTATGGCACTTGAGATCTTCATGCATCATATCATTCATGGTTCGAGGTTCCACCCTTGTTTGCTGTTTGCTGTTTGTACGCTCCGGTAGTATGGGATGCCGGAGGGTTTGTTTTCACTTGTTTGTGTTCCTCGGTTGTATGGGCGGCTGGGGGACTGTAGGTAGACTTTTGCTTTTTACTTACAGAGTTGTTCTCTATTATGGAAAAGTATGAGATTGGTATGATTAGTTGAGTTTGATTCATGTTTCTGAGCATGCCTATTAATACTCTTTCTCTCTTCTTCTTACACTTGAGGTTACCGGTATACCGTCCATTTCGTAAACTTATTTTGTATACACTGTTGTTGCAAGGCCCCCAGGTGCGTTATTTCTTACTTTCACCTGTGCCTATGATGTGTATATTCTGCTTACTAGCCTCACATGTGGTTCTGTTGATTTCCCTCTGGGCTAGTTCCTGTGTACCTTTCGTTGATTTCTGTGACTACTTGCTTCTATTCTGTCTATTACTGCTCTTTTATCTTCTATGTGCCCAGTCGGCCTATGATACCTACTGGGTACCTTATGCTTCGCATTTGGTGCTCACCCCTACCCCCTGCATCTTTGGGTGCAGATCCTAGCGTGGGCCATCGCCGTTAGATCGCTGTGATTCGTGCTTGGAGATCTGTTGGGGACTACTTCAGACTGAGGGTGAGCTCTTGGCGATCGGAGCTTAGCTTTAGTTTATCTTTTGCTTCATGTACTCTATTACCATTCAGAGATATCTGTATATATAGTTTTGGTTTATTTGCACTCCATGTATGTAGTTTGGCTCTGTACTATGATACCAGGTCTTGGGGTTTGGTTTAGTTTCCGCCTATGTATATATTTATATCCCTGTTATCTATTTTATTCGTCTTGTTCCCTTTTATTTGCTAGAGAGTAGCCCATTACTAACTGCTCTGGGCTACGGGGATTGGTTCACCTACCGGGGGTTGTAGGTGCCATCATGACCGAGAAATTGGGTCGTGACAATTAACCATTCAAATAATTTTACACAACCGATAATTACATAATATTACAATTTTCAAATAAAATTAGTAACTACCCCAAACAAATAAAGAAGTAGAAATACATAATAACAAAACTAATTTCATAAGAATAAATATATTTGAGGTATAAACGAAGTCGTGAGAAAATTTTAAGGACTTAAAATATTTTATGCTTTATAGGGATGATACCATGATATTATTGATTGCGCTCCTCCACCATAGCAACAATTTAATTGGAGGTCGGTCTTAAAATTTAAAATTAATAATACATAGTATATTTTTTACGAGGCAAATGAAAAATTTGAGTTTTAAATATAAGCACATAGACATATCTACGTATAAATACACATAACTCCCTTTGAAATTTTTGGTTGATAGTACTCTTGGGGACTCGTCGGCTTAATTTTAAAAATGAGATTAGACCTCGTAATCCCTTTTACCTTCCCACTAACTATAGGTTAGGAGATGGTATTGATATAGTTTACAATAAAAGTGTCATTTTCAGCCAAATTGTGAAAATGGGGCTGAACAATGACTTTGATTTTAAAAAAAAAAAACCTTTAAAAAAACATATTTGAATAAATAGAGAAAAGAGGAGAAAAAAATCCAAGAGTTAAAGAAGTGAAAGAAAAACACGTAGCACCCAATATCCCCACCCCCGAACAGCCCCCATCTTCCATTATTACATCGTTCATGTATATTACATACCAAGTTAATGTATGCAAGAGAAAAGAAATAAAATTCTAGCTAATGCATAACTTTGTCGATCATAACAGCCTCCGGGCCTTCTCCAGACCCCAAGCGATTCTTTCAATGTCTCAAACTCACGTCCAAACCCCATGTCAAACACACCATGCAATAACCAAACCCAACAAATACATATATCCGACATTTGATTTAGACTCGAGGTATAAGCATACAAGCAGGCCAATTGTGCTTCACAAAATATATATAATACAACCATGGTGTCATATAAGGCAACAAGTTTGAGAAGCTAATGTCTGTGGATAGTCTAATACTTCATGTATCAAGGGAAGAATCACATGGAGTTAATATAAAATATATTTATTCTAAACTCTTACACACGACATATGAACTCAGCCTTTCTGTTAATATCAAACTTAGGCATGATGACTAAATATTAACAAGCATGACATTTTCAGACAAACTTAGAGCAAGTAAAGATTTTGCAAAGATGGTTTCCACTTATAGGAATAGTTCCTTTGAAGTTCAGTAGATACAGTAAGCAGTAATGGGCATCAAGTTTGCCAAGAAGAACACAAAAGCAGTAGCCATAGATCTTAGTCACGAAAAATAGACTCGAGGAGATTCCAAACACCAAGACTCTTGATACTTCACCAACTTATTAGACGAAGAATTTTAAAAGCATATAACACATACAAAGTTTAGAATAACGCACCTGGATTTCCCATGGAATTCTTAATACATTCGAGCCATCCAATATTTGGTATGATAATTTACAGAAAGTTGAACTATGTAAACTATCATACAAGCATGGAAAATACTTCAAAATAAAACTAACCGGTTAAAAAGAAACAATCTTGAATAAAGAAGAAAGCAAAATGATAGGTGAATGAATGTCCTTCAAGAGATACTCAGAGCTTTCGGTATGTGCCCTCCAACACAATATAACAACTTAGAGATATACAAATAGAGAGGGGAATAGTGAACTCCAACCTCTTTGGGAGTGTCGAGAACTTTTAGTATATGAATTGTAGATGCTTTTAGAGAAGAGGGAGAAATGCTTATATACTAGAGGATCTCAATCAATAATGGATTTTAGAAGGCAAGTCAATAATCAAAATCATCTAATCAATGAATTCTTTTTCTAATACAAGGTAATTAAATCAATTAAGTGTAACAATAATCAAAGCTTACCATAATTAGCCGAGTAAGAATCTGTCCAAATTAAATAAGGGTAGGGAAATCAATAAAGAGATCACAAGATCCAGGAATTTACCAAAATAGACAATCAGTGCAGTTGTCCCAATATTTCGAAATAAATCATACACAAATCAGCCACATAATACTCTCAATTTGGTGTAAGATGAATCAGATTTTACCAGAAATGGCTAAGTACCAAAGTTGTATCACTTAGTGAAATAAGGAAACATATTGATTATCCATCGGAGCTAATCAGGGAATTACACAAATCAATTTATTAGGTGAATACAATCATAATTTTATGAAACAAAGGTGCTAGAGAAAATGCCATGAATAAGCAAATTGACACACAAGGTTGTTATTATTTGAATTCAAAACAGAAGGGAAACAATTAACACTATATTCTTAGTGTTGATCTGAGCTTACGTGCAGAGTTCAAAATATGAACTCAATCTTGCGAAATCACAATATACTACAAGTTTAAAATATCACCATTTCACATATGATAGGCTAAACAAGTAAACAATTAGTAATCATAAACATTTAAACCAAATTGGCAATCAAACCAGCACCAATTTCAAATTTAGTAATCTACATAAAGGAAATCAAACCAAAAACTGGAATCCATTGTGAAAATCAAGAGTATCAAAGTCCAATGACGTGGTCAAATAAACTCGAACTCAAGTAGAAGCGTAGATCTTGAAGGATATAATCAATAGTATCTCATACGGGTTCCTCTTCGCTTGAATCACACCCCTTTGTCGAGGAAAATATGAATTCAGGGTTGTTGGTTTTTAAACAGGGCTGTGGAAATAGATGAAAGGGAGGAGGAAATTGGAGAGAGGAGCGGCAGTGGTCGGTGGCATCCAGTGAGAAAGAGGAAAGAAAACTAAGGAAGGAAGGGAGAGAAGAGAGAGAGAGAGAGAGGAGGGCGATGTATGTTGCAGAGAAGGAGAGGGGAGTGTGAGGCAGTGGGGGTCTGTTAGTTGCATTTGCCGACAAGTTTTGCCAGAAAGAGGAAAAGCGGAGGAGAGAAGGGAAAGGAGGGGGAGAGGATGGAGCGGCATTGGTTACGGGTGTTTTTCTGGTGGGGTTGTGTAGATGGTTCTACCGAGGTTCACCGGTGATGGCGTTGTGGTGGTGGAGAAGTTGACGGGAAAACAGATGGGAGAGAGTATAGGGTGGCGGCGGCTGGTGTTGAGTGTGATACCACTGACTGGTATCGGCAGTGGTTGTCAATCGTCGACGGGAGGAGGTGGGTTGAGGGAGATAAAGATGAGGGTAGCAGCGGCTAGGTGGGGGGAGTGGAATGAAGGTTAAGGGTTTTGGGGAGAGAGTATAATTAAAATGGAAAGGAAGGGTGAGAAGCTAGGAATTGATCTCGACCGTTGATCATATGAGATCAATGATTGAGATTTAATTGAAATTGAAATTGGGATTTAAAATTAGGTCAAATTAACTCAATTTTAGGCTAGAATTGAAAGAAATTGGTCAAAAAGGGGCTAGAATTTTAAATAAATTAGGAAGGGAATTGAATTTGGGCTGCTATTTAATAAATAAAATACTACATATATATAATTTAATAGATAAAATACTAATTAACGATAATTATCAATATATATTATTAAAAATTATAAAGTATGTATATATATATATATTCCACGTAAAATTAACGATATGTAATAATATTATATGAAAATTATGATAATTAAAAATAAAATATATAGTTTTTAAATTATTATGAATTTAGAATGGTTCAGGACGACGATAAAACACATGATTTATTTAGTAATACGTAAGAAAAACTAAGGTTTAAAAATAATAATAACTAGTAAAATAACAGCCCGAGAGAGGTGTAGGGAGGTCAAAATTAGATGTCAACAGCTGCCTCTTTCTTGCTCGGGAATGAAGGATGAATTGTCGGTCAATGAATGTTGACTAGTAGCCAATTTTGTCCGACTGGGAGGATGATTCTTTTGGAATCAGAAACCACAAGAGGGAGCTGCAAAAATATCATGGCCGAGACTTCAGTTTTAAGTCGCCTACATATCTTGAGTTTTACGAGAATTAGGCCGTGTGTAGTTATAGATTTAGGAACGAATGAGATCCCTAAAGAGAATAAAGTTATGAGATTTGCATAAGAATAGCATGAGTGATAAGATTAGAGTAATGTGAAAGATGGGACATGGATATGATTTAAGTTGTGGAATAGAAGGATGAGAATGACCATTAGTCGTTGCTTGTTTTGCTTTTGGAGCCTCGATACCTGTAACTTCTGATATAACTAGATAAAATGGTTAGCTCATAATGATAGCTGTGGAAAATAGTAATACATAGTGACGAGAGTGAGAAAGTGTATCTTTGTTTGATGATGTGCTTATAACCCATAATTTTTGAGATTATTTTTGAGGAATCTCAAAAATTCTGCCTCAGTTTCAGCCTTAACAAAGATGTATACACCTGCGAAACTTAAACATGCTACATAGATTTGTTAGTACATGGAGATTATCATAAAATAATTTAGAGCCTCGATATGTCCTATTTTAAGGCGGACGAGCCTAAATGTCCCATTTTAAGGCGGACGAGCCTGAATGTCTAATTTTAAGGCGGATGAACCTGAATGTCCAATTTTAACGCGGACGAACCTGAGTGTCTAATTTTAAGGCGGACGAACCTGAATGTCCAATTTTAAGGCGGACTAACCTGAATGTCCAATTTTAAGGCGGATGAACCTGAATGTCCAATTTTAAAGCGGATAAACCTGAGTGTCCAATTTTAAGGCGGACGAACCTAAGTGTCCAATTTTAAGGCGGACGAACCTGAATGTCCAATTTTAAGGCGGACGAACCTGAAGTTTATTATGCACTTCATTGTGAATCAAAGTTTTGCCTATTTGTGAAATGTTTTTGAGGGAACCTCAAAATTTTTGCCCCAGTCTTAACTTATGGAGTCTTATGTTCCTTCTTCACTCAAATAAAATATTAGTTCAAAAGAAAATGGTTGTCTTATATTTGAACATCGAGGTTCGACTTTGAGTCTGCATTTGATCATTATTGAAGTCAAGATTTGGCTATTGTGGAAAAAGAAAATTTTATTTGATTAAGACTGAACTCAATAATGAGCTACCTACGTATCCAAATGGAAGTCATGTCAAACGTAGTTCATGAGTACAAATAAAGTAAAAACAAAAGTAGAAAATTTATTAGTTAGTGGACGAACAAAGAGAAGGGGCACTTTGCTTATGATGGTCTTGTCTTTCTCAATTCCTTTGATGCCCTTTACGCTTCCTTGTCACATGTTTCTCTATAGGATCACCTTGAACGATGATTGTACATGCGATAGTGTCATACGTGTTGCTCGGTGACCTTTGTTGCACTATTAGTTTGCCCTTCTCAATCAAATTCTGAATCTTATTTTTCAACGCTAGACATTCCTCGGTATCATGACCTTGAATATTGAGTGATATGCACAATTCTTAGACGGGTCAAAATTTAGAGAAGCATACTCAGGGATCCAACCCTTCCTTAGTTTCAGAACTCCCTGAGCCCATAATATTTGAAATATGCTCATCAAAGATTCAGTTAGAGGAGCAAAAGTACGAGGCTTCCTCTTTAAGTGACAAAACTCCGATGGTGTCTGATAGACCTCTGGAGAACCTTGATTATAAAAGTCGGGTCGTGTCTGATAAGCCTTGTGTTGAGAGCCTTGTGGGTTATAAAGTTGAGGATGCACATCGTGGGAGCCAAACACATCATGTACTTTTTGGGTATCTTGTTGCTCTTATTTTTTAGGTAAGGTGGTTGAGATCTTTTCCTCCTTTTTGTCGAAAGAATTTTCTGATGTTATAGTAGTGTCAATAATTCTCCCTGTCTGAATTCCATATTCCAATTCTTTTCCAATTCGAATTAGACTGGCAAAATTATCAAAGCTCATGAAGAACAATGATTTATGAAATATACCCACTAATGATTGGATGAAGGCTTGAATCAAATCTTTTTCAGATAGTGAATGACGTATTCTAGAAGCTTCCAATCTCCAACGTGTTACATACTCCTCAAAAGACTCATGGACCAATTTCTTTACTTCAAGCAAATCTGTTATTGTTAGATCACTTTTGATGTTGAACTTATATTGCTCTACAAAATCTCGAGCCATATCTTCCCATGTAATCCATTTACTGAAGTCTTGCTTGGTATACCATGTAAAAGCTATTCCCGATAAACTCTGAATAAATAGTCTCATTACCAGAGCTTCATTATGTCTGACTCCAACTAATCTACCACAGAAGTCTTTCAAATGCTCGACTGGATCTCCTTGTCCATTAAAGATGTTGAATTTTGGAATCATGTATCCTGACGGCAGTTCAACGTTCGGATGCAAACACAGGTTCTTATATTTTAGATCTGGGATGCTCTCAGAACTTAATTTTTAAACTATGATCTTCTCCAAGTCATCAATCTTTTTATGCAGCGTAGCTAAGTTTCCATCATGTATCATCATATTTTACAAAGTACCAAAATTAGTGTGTGCCAAAGTTATCTGTTGTGGGATTGAATGAGGAGTTACGATCAAATAGGTACTTTGTGTTGGGTGAGAAGCAAAGTTTGTATTAAGAGGAGGACCAGAATGATTGGACATATTTGCAGATTCTCAGTTGATGCAATATTCAAATGCTAGACAACCTTTAAGCAAAATAAATCGAGCACAAAATTAACATATAGCACAAATAAGCTTAAGACATTAATAATAACAGCAATAATAGTAATAATAATAATGATAAAAAATAATAATAAAATATTAGATGAAAGACACTTGCAAAAGGCTCTAGATCGGATAAACGAATGAAGACTAGGACGTAATGAATGATTTAGGCACAGAGGTTTGAGCTTCTAAAGCACAAAATATACAATAGTGATAGAATTTATTATTTCAAATGATTGGCATGATATTCGATGAATACAAAATTTGGAAGATAGAAAAGTTATAGAAGATGAACAAGGTCGACTTATGTTGAACACTAGAGGTTTTTCCTCCACATCACTTTGTCAATCAATCCAATTTCAAAGATCAACTATATATCATAACATAAGGGAAAAAAATTCATTATGATGAGATCGAACTCATTTAATGAGCGCCTACGTATCCCTCTTACAGGGGAATCAGGTCAACCGTAGTTCATATTACAAAGGAATTTGAAAATGAAAAACTCGATAGAGGAAAACATATGAAAATGGTAGTCTTGAAAACTAAGAGATGTTATCTTTATTAGTCACACTTCTTCTTTGGATGCATTGTTGCCAACTTATTGAGTCTCCATTTAAAGTGATAACTTCAGTTGTGATGTTGCATTCCCCTTTTGATTTTGTTTTCTTTACCTCTACCCTTTGGGATAGAAGTCGGGCCATATGGATAAGTTGTGATAGTAGATTGTGGATAAGACACTGGAATGTAATTTGATGTTGGAGCAATGGGTGGGGGTGGATACCAAACAGTTTGAAAATGAGGCTTTGTGGTGAATTGAGGATAACATACTGGATTGTAATTTGATGTTTGGGTGATTTTTGGAGATGGATACCATATCAATTGAGGGCGAGGCTTCTTTACTATCTTTCTCTTGCTTATCAAATTTTGTATTTCTCTCTTCAATTGACGACATTCATCTGTGTCATGGCCCGGCATACCCGAATGAAAGGCACAATGCTTACTTGGATCAAAGAAAGGACTTGAAGGGCAATACGAACCCACAAACTTAGGTTGCAGAATTCTATTTAACCTCAACATCTCAAAAGTGAGCAAAGATGGCTCGCCCAAGGGAGTCATAACTTGGAATTTTCTTACTTCGGGCTTTGGAGATTTTGTTGTCTCATCCATGACTGTCTTCCCTTTATCCTTGAATCGTGGCTCAACCAGACCAACTCTGTCATGCATTACCATCTCTTCTGTGAATCTTCTCTTTAGCTTTTTATCAAACTGCTTCAAGAAATCTTCAACTAAATTGTCCCACCATATCCATTTGCTCACATCCTTTTCTGCGTACCAAATCAAAGCTGAACCTGCCAATGACCTAACAAAAAGCTTCACCTTAAGATTATTACCCTGCCCAATAGTGGAAAGCTCCTCAAGATATGCATTCAAGTGAGAGTGAGGATCTCCAGACCCATCGTACAACGGAAAATTCAAGCTTATTAATCTATCCTTGCTTTCTTCCCATGACTTGACCCACTAACTCGTCTCTAGTTGTTGTGTGGACCTCGCTTGACGGTCGAGAACTTTCCATTCTCTTCCTCTTTTCATATCTATTTTTTTTAACCCATCGAGTGCTTTTTATAGTGCAAGTGAATGCAGACTCGGAGAGCCTTGTACATCACGTACACGTATAGGTGAGGTTGTCAATATAGGAGGCTCCTCAGCATAGATGGGAGTAACAAACTGATTTTCTAACATTGGCTCTGGAAAGCCTAGTGGCATATTTGTTGAACCCCGAAGATCAAACATCAACTCTCTAATTCTATCAATTCTCTTTTCCATTCTTGTCATACTCGTCTCAAAGATAGCAACATGACTTTGGCGTGACCCCAAAGTCTTATCCTTGACTTCACTATTAGCAAGATTGATGAACATCGCTTGACTAGCCATTTGATATGCTCTAACGTTCAACTTTAGTCAACCTTAGAAGAAGAAGACTCATAATTAGTAAAGGAGGAACGCACAAGGGAGAAAAAATAATAATTATGGAGTTATAGAGTGAAACATTCTGCTTATTTGAGTGATGGATTATGCTTATTCAGAATTGAATGAAAGTTATGAGAGCTCTATATGACTTAAAGGTTGCAAAAGTCGAAGGATGACACAAACATCAGACGTCGATGATTAGGAGTTTAATTTATTATAAAACCTAAACCAAACGAATGAAATCTTGGCGGATGAAATACTATGTCAATGCAGAAAGTAATAAGTTAAAGATATTCTAAAAGTAACGAATTACCCTAAAAGGTTAGAAGGAAGTCTAGGATATCCTATGGAGGAATGGATCGATTCAAAAGATGATTTGTATATCAAAAAAAGATTTTTAGAGGACAAGATCGAGTCATGATGTTAGAATGAAGAAAATTTGACTGGGTCCTAAGAATGTATGACTTGGACTTAAAGGATTAAAGGTACGGTACTATAAACATTATTTACATTAAGTGCAAATAAATAATTTCGACGTCCTCTAAAATTTGAAATTCTAAGAGTGAGGGATAGCTAAGACAAGAACCAAATAATTAATAGGTAAAATGGTAACATAAACGTAAAAATCTAACATGTAGCAGATAAATATGCATCATTTCGGTGTCATGAATACCCATTTATAATTATTGCATGCATGACTTAAGTATAAGTGGTAGACATGACACTACCTTAAGCTTTCTAAGAGTTGGATAGACACGGACTCAAGATTTTCTTATGCGAGGAGGCACGTGGTCATAAGGTAGCAAAACTATCCGTTCACCCCACGTATATGTCAACTCTCTAAAATAGGGTATTGAAAGAACTTTGGAGAAGTGCAAAGGCACAACTCACGTGTATAGTGTGTGAAATGTGTGAATTTTCCAAGTGGAGAAATATGAGCGGAATGACAATTATATAAAGCGGTAACAAGTAGCATATAGAAAAAACAGTAATACATTGAACAGTTCAAGGAAAGCAGTAAAAAAAAAGTTAACAAATCAATAGAAAAATAAAAAAACTTATAACAGGTGCGGAGGAATCAAACATAAAAACACATGTTTAAAGAAAATATGCTAAGCATAAAATAAGTAAATAATCTAAAGGAACAAATAAAGGAGAAAAAAGAGAAGAGAACTTTAGCATGAAAACATGGGGAGAAAATTAATCATGCTAAACACATTTCAGGAAACATATAACAAAGTGTACTAATTTCTGACAAAGAAAAAATTATCATGAAAACACGAGAAAAAAAGCACATTGATCATGACAAAATACACAAATTTAATTCTAAAATAATTAAAACATACTAAAACTATTTTTTTAAAAGACAAATAAAAGGAGAAAAGGAAAGAGAGTTCAACATGAAAATAATTTTTCACAAAGATAAAAAGAGAAAGAATTACACAAAAAAAAATCCCTTAATTTTATCCAAGAAATACTACACATATGATTAGATATATTATTTAAACGCACAAATAAATTAAAATATTTTAAACACGAAAAATAGGCATATTATTAAAAAAACAAATAAAAGAAAGGACTCTTAGCATGAAAATAATCATATATGAAAATAAAAGAAAGATCAAACAGGACAAACACAAACAAATTAAGGAGCATGCTAAACATGAAAATATATAATTTATTCGAAAAACTAAATAATAGAGAAAAGAAAAAAAATAGTTAATTACGAAAAGAAAATAATCATTAAATAAAATAAAGTAACACAAAATCCCACATAAACACAAAATTCGTAATGGTTAGAACCTAAGTTTCTCCAACAGAGTCGTCATTCTGTCGCGCCCCATTTTTCTCGCGAAAAGCAGGATTTGACGTGACAACTCTCTTTTAGGATTTAAAAGAGGGTGAAGAGTCACCACCTAATGAATTATGGTGTGTTAGGGCACCATTCTAAACTATATTACAATTAAATTAAATTAAGGTCTATGTCACCAGAAATCGGGTAAGGGTTCAAGTTACCTCAAAAGGAAGGTGTTAAACACCTTTCGAGGTCCACAAATGTGGGTCCCTGCCAGATTTATTATTTATGTAGGGAGGTACGTGATAAGCAAAGGTCAATTGATTTTATTAGAAAATAAAGAGAAAATGATTATTCGGTTAAGCAAACAACCTAGATTTTAAAAAGTAGACTAAATTAGTAATTAATCAAAACAAGTTATCAAATAATTAAACATGTCAACTCATGCGTAATTTGAAATAAGTTAACAAGGTAGACATACAAACCTATGTATGACCCTTCCGGTCATCTTCGCGTTTACGCATTCATTGTAATGTTAGAGCCTTCCTGTAGAGGCCCCAAGTCATTTATGGCTTGTTGGGACCGGTAGTTCGGTGCCCTGATCGTTCGTTTGTCATTTTAGCCGTTCCCCCATTTTAGAGCTTTAAACTTAGAATATCATTGACTTTAGTCAACATTCTTAGCTAACGTACTCAGAATTGAATTCTGACAGTTTCATTAGCTTCGGAGCAATGAGTTTGGTCAAGTTGGACCTTTAGTTGAGGCCTAAGAACGTCCGGTGTGGGGTTTGTGTTGTTTTCTCAGTTTTCAGGCCATTTGGAGTTGAAAATGTAACTTCGGGTGACTTTCGATGATCGGAGTATCGGATTCAAAATTTGACAATTCCATCAGCTCCGGAATGTTGATTTTGGGCTAGGAAGATGGTTGGTTCGGGTTACGGGTGAGTCAGACTCATTTCGAGCCTTTGTGTTCCTTTTTGTTAGTATTGACTTGGGTCAATATTTCTCCGAAATGATCTCATATGGAAATTTTGATGATTCCGTTGAGTTCGGAATGTCGTTTAAACTCTATTAGCACTATTGGGTTTTGAATATCGATTTCTGATTGTGCCCGGAATGCCCCGTCGAGTTTTTTAAAAAGTGCAGAAAATCAGCTGCGGACAGCATTTATTTATTGCTGTCATTTCGTTTTTTGCAGCCTTTCTCGTCACTTTTCTCACTCTAAAACTCAAAATTATCTCCACCATTTTGCTCCAATTCAGTTCTAAACCTTGGATAATTATTTGTTCGTCGATTATCCGTAGTTCTTCGCCTCTTGGTAAGTCATCTTTTCCAACTTGCCTTCTTCGGTTTTTCTCTTAATTCCACCAGTGATGCTCATCCAAAGCTTGGATTTTGTGATATATTCTGCCCTCTAAGCTTGTGTATGTTCATGGGTGTGAAGTTTTATCAGTCCTGGGCTGGTTTTCCATCGTTTTGGTAAGTAATTCTTGCCCAATTTCCATTGTTATTTTCAAAATTTCCATTCTTTAATCCCCAACTTGGGCGGGATGTTTTGGTGCCCTTCCCTTATCCAATTGTGCTCAAATTTGGAGCATGCCTTCTTGGCATCGTTGGATTCTTCGTGGTTCTTTTCATTTTTAGATTTGGATTGTGAGTTCCGCGGATCCGCTTTTGACCCGGATATCGACCCGGCTACAATTGTAGCAATATGGGTATCGTTAGACTCGTCTTAATATTTTATTCATGAATTTGATAGTTTGATTCTCATTTGGAGATTCTCGGAGCAGCTCAGCCTCGAATATCATCATTCCCTCAGCTTGTCGTCGGATGACAGGTAGGTTATGGCTTAAATCCCTAGACTTCGCATATATCGGGTAAAATTATACTAGTTGACTTCCTTGGGTTGAGTTATTAGGTTGGTACCACAGACCTTGACCGCTTTTCCATGATTCGTCCTATTACTTTCCTCCGTTGTGTGTAGTATTCCTACTAGTTGATATATTAATTACCCTTGTGACCCAGTGAGGTCTTGTTGACTCTGGAACATAGAAGGTGGGATTATTGGGAATGTTCGCGAGTCCCGGACATAGAAATATCCTTCTAGGCTGGTTATGTTTGTTGAGTAGTTTCGGAGCCTGTGCAGGGCCGTTAGGTTGATTGTGAGCTATCGGGCAGCTATTTGGATTGATCATATCATTTCCATGCATATAAAGAGGTTTTTCCATGTTTTATTATGATTTTTGGCTTCAGGCCTACGGAAACTGATTTTCTAAACCTTGCATGGCCTCGGGGGCCCATTTTTGATAAAATTAGATTTGGAAATGATTTGATACGTGGATCTTCTTTGGGTAAAAGAAGGTTAAAAATATGGGTTTATAATGATTTACCACTATTGCTAGACTCGACTAGGTCGGAGTGCTAGCTGAGTTTTCTTACTAATTTGAAATGATATCAGGCTCGGTCGGGTCGAGCATCTGAGATATTTTTACTACTATTTTAGACCCGGTTGTGCCCGGGCACCCTTAGAAGGGTTTTTGATACATCTTTTTCATTGTTTTAGTCCTAGACAGGGTCTAGGCATGTATATTTGAGACTTAGCCACTGGCTTGAACCCGGACTCGATTCTGGAGGACACGTTTTGATTTTGAGTTTTAGTATGGGGTCCAGGACCTCCATGGACCTTGCCGCTCTGGGCCTGAGGCTTTGGGTGGCGTGTGCCGAGGGGAAGGGTATATGATGAAGTAGAGGTATACGGGCTGTGTCCTTCCATGAAACCTGCCTGCTGGGCGCGATCGACACTGGAGGAGGTACATACAAAGATTCTATTTCACCCCGAGGTTTTCATGCATCATATCATTCATTGTTTGAGATACCATCCTTGTTTGCTGTTTGTTGATTGTACGCTCCGATAGTATGGGATGCCTGAGGTTTTTTTTTTACTTGATTGCGTTTCTCGATTGTATGGGTGCCCGAGGGACGGTAGGTAGACTCTTGTTACTTTATTCCGATATTATTCTTTGTTACAGTTGAGTATGAGCATGATTACTATGATGTGGTGAGTTCCTGGATTGAGTTTTGTATGACTTGATTGGGTATTAATTCCTGTATGTCGAGCATGTCTACCTTTATTCTTCTCTCCCTCTTTCCTTATACTTGAGGGTACCGGTATACCGCCCATTTCTAGAACTTATTCTTATATATACTGTTTTTGCAAGGATCCCAGGTGCGTTGTCCTTACTTTCACCTGTGCCTGTTGTGTGTATATATTCTATATGCTAGCCTTATATGTTGTTTCTATTGTCTTCCCCCCGGGCTAGCTCCTATGTGCTTATCGTTGAATTCTATGACTGTTTATTCCTACTTTGCCTGGTATTGCTCTTTTACTTTATATGTGCCCAGTCGGCCTATGATACCTACTAGGTACCTTATGCTTTGCATTTGGTTCTCACCCTACCCTCTGCATCTTCTGGTGCAGATCCTAGCGTGGGCCATTGCCGTTAGCGCGTCAGAGACTCGTGCGGGGTGCAGTTTTTGGATCATCCAGGCTGAGGGTGAGCTCTTGGCATTCAGAGCTTGACTTCAGTTATCCTTGGTGTGTTTTGTACTCTTATAGTTTCGGAGACATTGTGTATATATGACTTTTGGACCTTTGTACTCCTGATGTAGTTTGGCTCTTATAAGCTTTGATACCAGGTTTTGGGTTGGTTTTAGATTCTGCTTTATTTATATCTCTCTTATATCTATTTTCTTCTCCTTATGACCTTGCTTCCACTTATGTATCAAATCTTCCGCTTAAACTATTAGAAGGTAGCCCATTACTAACCGTTCTGGGCTACGGGGATTGGTTCGCCTACTGGGGGGTTGTAGGTGCCATCATGACTGAGAAATTGGGTTGTGAGAACCTATTTATTCTGAGATATGCTAATTTCATGTCACGACCCGATTTCTCAAGTCATGATGGCATCTACAATCCCCGAGTAGGCGAACCAATTCCCGTAGCCCAGAACGGTTAGTAATGGGCTACTACCTAACCAAAACGCACTAGCAAGAAGAAATAAGTGAAAGCAAAACTCGAATATAAATACATAAGGAAAACTACACCAACCCCAAGACTTGGTATCGACAGTACAGAAGCTTCTAATAGAATACAAGTGCTAGAAGTAACAAAATGATAAGTACAACTGTCTCCGAATATACAAAGAGTAACAGTACAAAAGATGAGATGTAGACAAGCCCCGACCATCAGGCGCTCACCCTAGTCTCGAAGATCCAAAAGTTGCACGAGTATCCAATGCGTTCAACAGCAAAAGCTAAGCTAATATCTGCACCAAAAACAATGCAGAAGTATGGTATGAGCACCAAAACCACGGGTACTCAGTAGGTATCATGGGCCGACTGAGCGCATATAAGATATAACAGCAGTAAGTAACAGATAGCAAGAAAGCAGTCACTGAAGCAATAAGCAAGGCACAAGTAGCTAGCACAGATCATCCATAACCAAGAGCTTCAAGTAACACATGCTAGCACAGAGATACAATTACATAGAATCACAGGTGAAGGAAAGGAGAACACACCTGGAGTCCTTGCACAATAATATAAGTAAGTTGAGAGAGAGTTGAGAAAATGGCGGTATACCGGTAACCTCAAGTGGAAGAAAAAGACGGAGAGCAGTCTAACATACTCAAAATAGAATCAACCAGTATAAGGAAATCATAACACCAATCCAATCATATGATATCATAACCAGGGAATCACCTCACAAGTACAACCCTAGGATGAAATAACTAGGCCACAATAACCGAGAGATACCACTCAGCTTCCCACAAGAATACAACTCTAAAGCCCTCTCAATAATCAGAAATCCCACAACCAAAGCCTCAACAGGCTATCCATCACTAATCTTTCAAGAACCGGGTTCCAAGACAAGCTCTAAGTAAAAACATGAGTAAATATAGTCTACCTACAGTCCCAACGGCCGCCCATACAACCAAGAAACACAATCAAGTGAAAACAAACCCTCTGGCATCCTATACTACCAGAGCATACACTGAACACACAACAAACAAGGGTAGAATCCAATGCATGATATGATATGATGTGAAATAGAACCTCTGTATGTACCTCCTCCGGTGCCAATCAGGCCCAGCAGGAAGGTTCCATGGAAGGGCTCAGCCTGTATACCTCTACTCCACCGTATACCCTTCCCTCTGGCGCACGCAGCCCAAAGCCCCAGGCCCAGAGCGGCAAGGTCCATGGAGGTCCCCGACCCCATACTAAAACTCAGTATCAAGATATGTCATCCGGAAGCAAGTTCGGGATCAAGATAGAGACCCAGTCTCAAGTATGCATGCCCAGACCCCGTCTAGGACTAAAGTAGTAGAAAATGCCTCAAAAACCCCTCCAAGGGTGCCCGGGCGTAACCGGGTCTAAAACTGTAGTAAATCAAGTCTAGTGCTCCGCCCCGCAGAGACTAGTGTCAGTAATAAAATCAAGTCTGGTGCTCTGCCCCGCAGAGACCAGTATCAGTAATAAAATCAAGTCTGGTGCTCTGCCCCGCAGAGACTAGTACCAGTAATAAAATCAGTGCGAAAACATCTAAAAATCCCCTTTTCTATCAGCAAGAGTACCAAAAAGGGGCCCCCAGGGCCATGCAAATTTAGGAAAACTGTCAGTAGTGGCTCACAGCCAAAACTATAGTAAAACATGCAGGGCAAAACCTTTTTCATGGATGATATGCTCGTACACAAATATAAAAGTAGCCTAACAGCTCACAACAATTCCTATCAGCCCTGCACAGGCCCAATAGCTACTCAGCAGACATAACCATCCTAAAAGGATAATCTCTATGTCGGGGACTCGCGGACATTCCCAAATATCCCACCATCTATGTTCCAGAGTCAATACAAGGCCACACAGGACCACAAAGGTAATATACATTACTACGCGAATACTACAAACAACGTATGAATTAGACGGACGAAAGGCGGACAAGGTCTGGGGTACCAACCTATAACAACCCATCCAAGGATGCTAATTAATGCAGTTATAGCCTATATACGCAGAGTCTAGATAGGGGAAAACCATAACCTACCTGTCATCCGATGACTAGCTGCGGGATCGGCATCGTCCAGACTCGAACAGCTCCAGGAAGCTCTGAATCACACAAAACAAATACTTTCAACTGAAGCCCCAAAGGCATCTCTATGAATCCTGACCAACCAAGGTAATGGAACAATTGCTAGAATCGACAAGGCTGCAAGAACGAGCCATAACCAATTGATAAGGTGTTAATGTCACACTCACGACCAGCCAACTCCAAAGCATAAAAATGAGGCCAATAACAATAATAAATGGCAGCTAAATCAAACAACAATACGTTAACCACATCTCCAAGGAGCGACGAGCTCCCGAGGCACTATTTCAAGGCATACTTCACGTTTGTCCAATCCAATCACTATCGTATGTGATCCCAAAAAGAATCGCACAATTTCCCAATCCCTCCAGCACCTTACCATAACCAGAACACCACAACAATAACCAAACATAACAAGATAAAGGGGCTATCCAAAGCCACAAATCTAAAATACCACTTCGTGGCTCAGAAATCCATAAAATAATACTAGAACATATAATAACGAAGGAGGGTCGTAGGGGAGAGATTTCCTTGATAAAAATATTCAATATCCCAAGATTAACAACCTGCCTCCTTGCAAGAACAACAAACATATCCAAATCCAACAAGAAACTACTACAAGTTATCGAAAAATGTAACTTTTCATAACTAGAAGCTTAAAATCTTGATCCAACAAATAGATAAGTGTACGAGATCCATAAATCACAATAATAACTCTATAGCTACTGCCAAATACTCAGAAAACACCTGCTAGCTCGCTGCATCAACACCCACGAAGATACGCCATGAAATCGACGGGACAAACTACACCAAAATGACGAGCTCGCGACGTAGAGCAACTTCCGTTAAATTTCCGAATTGAAAGCATCAAAGACCATGGAGTATCTAGGGGATTTACCTCTGATTTTATGAAGTTTTTGGTGAAAATAATGAGTTAAAACGAAGGAGAAATCATCTTTTATAAGCTGAACCGACTTAGGATGTGGACCCCACTTTGATGTGTCTGCTTGCGTAGTCTTACGAAAATGTGAATATATCTCTATTCTGAAGTTGTATGGATGAACGGTTTAGTGCGTTGAAAACTAGACTCGTAGACCTTTGATTTGGTATATTGGGGGCCCATTAAATCTTTATATATGGGGAGAAACACCCCAAGACATTTAACCCAAATTTGAAGAGAATTCCTTAAAGGAATTTACAATAACTTTTTCCGACTTTTGTTTCGCAACTTGCTTGAATTCAAAACTTATCATACGACCATTTTGCGATTATAATACCTCATAACACATCCTTCTTAGTATATTAGACACTATTAGTCTTACCCCAAAGGCACAGGTTACTTTAAACCTTCCAAACGGGCGAGGTGTTACACAAGGCATTTCTTTAACTCAAACTTTCGAATAAGGGATTCCTTTGACCTAGAACCTTGGTTTAATTCTTTGATATTACCAAGAATGTTGTCGGAAGTCAACGATTTCCAAAGTTGAAGCTCTAAAATGAGGAACGACCATAAAGACCAAACAAATGGCCTGAGCACCGAACTACCTGTCCCGACAAGCCATAAATGACTTGGGCCGCTACAAGTAAGTTCTAATGGTACAAGAAAGCGAAAATGTGTAAATGACCGGAAGGGTCATTACATTTCAATAAATAAATGATCAAACATGGAAATCTTTATTTTGAATGATAACTAAACTAGGTGAAGGTTCAATCGTCGCTTAACAACATGAATCTAGTCTAGGCGATAAATGGTTAAACATGCTCAGTTATTTATTAATTTAAACAAGGGAATACGTAAAACTAGGCATGCAAAGCTTGATTGTTAATTAGATAATACAAGTCTAAATAGCTAGGTGATTTAAATATAAAAGAACCTTTATTTTAAAATAAATAAAAGAAACTAAGTGATTAATAGTAAATTCATTTTATTAATTAGAAAACAAGTGAGTAAAAACTAAACTTAAATTTACTTAATTAACACAAATTTAAATACTAGGTAATTAATCACGTGAAAGTTGTTAACATTTAGATAAACGAGAGGAGAGAATTTAAAGTAAAGAAAGAGCAACTAATTATAAGTAATTAACCATTCAAATAAGTTTACACAACCGATAATTACATAATATTAAAATTTTCAAATAAAATTAGTAACTACCCCAAACAAATAAAGAAGTAGAAATACATAATAACAAAACTAATTTCATAAGAATAAATATATTTGAGGTATAAACGAAGTCGTGAGAAAATTTTAAAGACTTAAAATGTTTGTTGCTTTATAGGGATGATACCACGATATTATTGATCGCGCTCCTCCACCATAACAATAATTTAATTTGAGGTCGGTCTTAAAGTTTAAAATTAATAATACATAGTATATTTTTTACGAGGCAAATGAAAAATTTGAGTTTTAAATATAAGCACATAGACATATCTACGTATAAATACACATAACTCCCTTTGAATTTTTTGGTTGATAGTACTCTTGGGGACGCGTCGGCTTAATTTTAAAAATGAGATTAGACCTCGTAATCCCTTTTACCTTCCCACTAACTATAGGTTAGGAGATGGTATTGATATAGTTTACAATAAAAGTGTCATTTTCAGCCAAATTGTGAAAACGGGGCTGAACAATGACTTTGATTTAAAAAAAAAACCTTTAAAAAAACATATTTGAATAAATAGAGAAAAGAGGAGAAAAAAAATCCAAGAGTTAAAGAAGTGAAACGAAAACACGTAGCACCCAATATCCCCACCCCCGAGCAGCCCCCATCTTCCATTATTACATCATTCATGTATATTACATACCAAGTTAATGTATGCAAGAGAAAAGAAATAAAATTCTAGCTAATGCACAACTTTGTCGATCATAACAGCCTCCGGGCCTTCTCCAGACCCCAAGCGATTCTTTCAATGTCTCAAACTCACGTCCAAACCCCATGTCAAACACACCACGCAATAACCAAACCCAACAAATACATATATCCGACATTTGATTTAGACTCGAGTTATAAGCATACAAGCAGGCCAATTGTGCTTCACAAAATATATATAATACAACCATGGTGTCATATAAGGCAACAAGTTTGAGAAGCTAATGTATGTGGATAGTCTAATACTTCATGTATCAAGGGAAGAATCACATGGAGTTAATATAAAACATATTTATTCTAAACTCTTACACACGACATATGAACTCAGCCTTTCTGTTAATATCAAACTTAGGCATGATGACTAAATATTAACAAGCATGACATTTTCAGACAAACTTAGAGCAACTAAAGATTTTGCAAAGATGGTTTCCACTTATAGGCATAGTTCCTTTGAAGTTCAGTAGATACAATAAGCAGTAATGGGCATCAAGTTTGCCAAGAAGAACACAACAGCAGTAGCCATAGATCTTAGTCATGAAAAATAGACTCGAGCAGATTCCAAACACCAAGACTCTTGATATGAGGGATTAACATTCAAGTGCATAAGCTTCACCAACTTATTAGATGAAGAATTTTAAAAGCATATAACACATACAAAGTGTAGAATAACGCACCTGGATTTCCCATGGAATTCTTAATACATTCGAGCCATCCAATATTTGGTATGATAATTTACAGAAAGTAGAACTATGTAAACTATCATACAAGCATGGAAAATACTTCGATAGAAAACTAACCGATTAGAAAGAAACAGTCTTGAATAAAGCTGAAAGCAAAATGATAGTAGAATGAATGTCCTTCACGAGATACTCAGAGTTTTTGGTATGTTCCCTCCAACACAATATAACAACTTAGAGATATACAAATAGAAAGGGGAATAGTGAACTCTAGCCTCTCTGGGAGTGTTGAGAACTTTTAATATATGAATTCTACATGGTTTTCAGAGAAGCGGGATCAATGCTTATACACTAGAGGTTCTTAATCAATAATGGATGTTAGAAGGCAAGTCAATAATCAAAATCATCTAATCACTGGATTCTTTTCCTAATACAAGATAATTAAATCAATTAAGTGTAACAATAATCAAAGCTTACCATAATTAGCCGAGTAAGAATCTGTCCAAACTAAATAAGGGTAGGGAAATCAATAAACAGATCACAAGATCCGAGAATTTACCAAAATAGACAATCAGTGCAGCTGTCCCAATATTTCAAAATAAATCATAAACAAATCATCCACATAATACTCTCAATTTGGTGTAAGATGAATCAGATTTTACCATAAATGGCTAAGTACCAAAGTTGTACCACTTAGTGAAATAAGGAAACATATTGATTATCCATCGGAGCTAATCAGGGAACTACACAAATCAATTTATTAGGTGAATACAATCACAATTTTATGAAACAAAGGTGCTAGAGAAAATGCCACGAATAAGCAAATTGACACACAAGGTTGTTATTATTTGAATTCAAAACATAAGGGAAACAATTAACACTATATTCTTAGTGTTGATCTGAGCTTACGTGTAGAGTACAAAATATGAACTCATTCTTGCAAAATCACAATATACTACAGGTTTAAACATCACCAGAAATGGATATTTCACATATGATAGGCTAAACAAGTAAACAATTAGTAATCATAAACATTTAAACCAAATTGGCAATCAAACCAGCACCAATTTCAAATTTAGTAATCTACATAAAGGAAATCAAACCAGAAACTGGAATCCATTGTGAAAATCAAGAGTATAAAAGTCCAATAAAGTGGTCAAAAAAACTCGAACTCACGTAGAAGCGTAGAGCTTGATGGGTATAATCAATAGCATCTCATACGGGTTCCTCTTCGCTTGAATCATCACCCCTTTTTCATGGAAAATACGAATTCAGGGTTGTTGGTTTTCAAATGGGGCTGTGGAAATAGATGAAAGGGAGGAGGAAATTGGAGAGAGGAGTGGCAGTGGTCGGTAGCGTCCAGCGAGAAAGAGGAAAGAAAACTAAGGAAAGAAGGGAGAGGAGAGAGAGAGGAGGGGGGGTGATATATGTGGCGGAGAAGGAGAGGAGAGTGTGAGGTGGTTGGGGTCTTTTGGTTATGTTTGCTAGCAGGTTTTGTCGGAAAGAGGAGAAGTGGAGGAGGGAAGGGAAAGAAGGGGGAGAAGATGGAGCAGCGTTGATTACGGGTGGTTTTCTAGTGGGGTTGTGTAGATGGTTCCACCGAGGTTCACTGGTGGTGGCATTGTGGTGGTGGAGAAGCTGACGGGAGAAAAGAGGGGAGAGAGTTTAGGGTGGTGGCAGCTGGTGTTGAGTGTGATACTGCCGACTGGTATCGATGGTGGTTGTCGACCGCCGACGGGAGGCGGTGGGTTGAGGGAGATGAAGATGAAGGGTAGCGGCGGCTAGGTGGGTGGAGTGGAATGAAGGTTAAGGGTTTTGGGGAGAGAGTACAATTAAAAGGGAAAGGAAGGGTGAGAAGCTAGGAATTTAAAAGGGTGAGAGTACAATTATTGATCTCGGCCGTTGATATACGATCAACGACTGAGATTTAGTTGAAATTGAAATTGGAATTTAAAATTGGGTCAAATTCACTCAATTTTAGGCTAGAATTGAAAGAAATTGGCCAAAAAGGGGTTAGAATTTTATATAAATTAGGAAGGGAATTGAATTTGGGCTGCTATTTAATAAATAAAATACTACATATATATAATTTAGTAGATAAAATAATAATTAATGATAAAATACTACATATATATAATTGAATAGATAAAATAATAAATTAATGATAATGATATATATATATATATTATTAAATATTATAAAGTACGTATATATATATATATCACGTAAAATTAACAATATATAATAATATTATTGTGATGACCCTTTCGGTCATCTTCGCATTTATGCATTTATTGCACTGTTAGAGCCATTCTGTAGCGGCCCAAGTCATTTATGGCTTGCTGGAACTGGTGGTTCGGTGCCCTGGCTGTTCGTTTGGTCGTTTTGACTGTTTGCCTATTTTAGAGATTAAACTTAGAATATCATTGACTTTGGTCAACATTCTTAGCTAACATGCTCAGAATTGAATTCTGATAGTTCCGTTAGCTCTGGAGCGATGAGTTTGGTCTAGTTGGACCTTTAGTGGAGGCCTGAGAACTTTTGGTGTGGGTTTTGTGTGGTTTTCTCAGTTTTCAAGCCATTTGGAGTTGAAAGTATAACTTTTAGTGACTTTCGATGATTGGAGTATCGGATTCAAAATCCGACGATTCCATCAGCTCTGGAATGTTGAGTTTGGGCTAGAAAGGTGGTTGGTTTTGGTTTCGGGTGAGCCGGACTCATTTCGAGCCCTTGGTTTCCTTTTCGTTAGTGTTGACCTGGGTCAACATTTCTCCGAAACGACCTCGTAGGGGAGTTTTGTCAATTCCGTTGAGTCCGAAACATCATTTCCACTCTTTTAGCATTACTGATTTTTGAATATCGATTTCTGATTGTACCCGGAACACCTCGTAGAGTGTTAGAGAAATTATAGAAAATAGTTGCAGGCCAACCTTCAGCGCAATCGCGGCAAGGCCAGCGCAATCGTTCCTCAGCGCCTGCCATCCTTCAGTGCGATCGTGCCCTCCCAGCGCAATAGCACCGAGGTGCCTGCCATCCCTTTAGCGCTGTTGGTGCTGGCCATTTTCCAGCAGCTATATAAAGATGGGAGTTCATTTTTCCAGCATTCTCTCTCATGTTTTCTCACTCTAAACTCTGAATTCTCTCCAACAATTTGCTCTATATTGATTCCAAGCCTTGGGAAGTCGATTGTGAGTGGATTTTCCGTACGTTTTCATCGTTTTGTAAGCTCCCTCTTCTCTTGAAATTTCTTAAAACCTCCATTGATGCCCTTCTCTAAGCTTGAGTTTTTGCTTGTGAATTCTGGCCGTCCAGCTTGTGCATGCTCGTGGTAGTGGTAAATTATCCTTCTTGACTCGGGTTTTTGCCTTTGTGGTAAGTAATCCTTGCCCAATTTCTGTTCTTTTTCATAAATTTCCACTCCTTAAACCCCAATATTTGCAGGTTGATTTGGCGCCCTTCCCTTGTCCAATTGTGCTCAAATTTGTAGCATGCCTTCTTGGCATTGTTGGGGTCATCTTGGTTTTTTTTAATTTTTTCGTTTTGGGTTTTGGGCCCGCGGGCCCGCTTTTGACCCGGATATTTATTCAGCTACAATTGTTGAAATATGGATATCGTTAAACTCATCTTAACATTTTGTTCATGAATTTGATAATTTGATTCTCATTCGGAATTTCTCAGAGCAGCTCAGCCTCGGATATCGTCGTTCTCGCAGCTTGTCGTCGGACGACAGGTAGGTTACGACTTAACTCCCTAGACTTCACATATGTCGGGTAAAATTGAACTAGTTGGCATCCTTGGGTTGTGTTATTAGGTTGGTACCACAGACCTTGATCGGTTTTCCATGATTCGTCCTATATCTTTCCTCTGTTGTGTGTAGTATTCCTATTAGTTGATATATTTATTACCCTTGTGACCCCGTGAGGTCTTGTTGACTCTGGAACATAGAAGGTGGGATTCTTGGGAATGTCCGCGAGTCCCGGACATAGAAATATCCTTCTAGGCTGGTTATGCTTGCTGAGTAGCTTCGGAGTCTGTGCAGGGCCATCAGGTTGATTGTGAGCTACCAGGAAGCTATTTGTGATGATCATATCATTTCCATGCATATAAAGAGATTTACCATGTTTTATTATGGTTTTTGGATTCGGGCCTACGAAAACTGTTTTTCTAAACCTTGCATGGCCCCAGGGGCCCATTTTTGATGAAATTGGATTTGGAAATGATTTCACTTGATACGTGGATCTTCTTGGGGTAAAAGAAGGTTAAAAATATGGTTTTATCATGATTTACTACTATTGCTAGACTTGACCGGGTCTATTGCTAGTTGAGTTTTCTTACTGATTTGAAATGATATCAGGCTCTGCCGGGTCGAGCATCTGAGAGATTTTACTACTATTTTAGACCTGGTTGTGCCCGGGCACTCTTGGAAGGGTTTTTGAGACATCTTTTTCATTGTTTTAGTCCTAGACAGGGTCTAGGCATGCGTATTTGAGACTTAGCCACTGGCTTGAACTCGAACTCGATTCTGGAGGACACGTTTTGATTTTGAGTTTTAGTATGGGGTCCGGGACCTCCATGGACCTTGGCGCTCTGGGCCTGAGTCTTTGGGATGTTTGTGCCGGGGGGAAGGGTATACGATGGAGTAGAGGTATACGAGTTGTGCCCTTCTATAGAACTTGCCTTCTAGGCCCGATCGGCACCGGAGGAGGTACATACAGAGATTTTATTTCACCCTGAGGTCATCATGCATCACGACATACATTGTTTGAGGTACCACCCTTGTTTGCTGTTTGTTGATTGTATACTTCGTTTGTATGACAGGCCAGAGGGTTTGTTTTCACTTGAATGCATTTCTCGATTGTATGGGCGGCCGGGGGACTGTAGGTAGACTCTCTTTACTTAATTACGGATTTGTTATCTACTACGGTTATAAGTGTGGACTTGCTAGATTGTTACTTATAGATTTGAGAATTGGCATGGTTTGGGTGTTTATTCATTTTGTTTATCGAGCATGTCTACTTTATCTTTCTCTCCCATTCTATATACTTAAAGTTACCGGTATACCATCCCTTGCTAGAACTTATCCGTATATATTGTTTTTGCGAAGATCCCTGGTGCGTCATTCTCTTTTTCACCTATGTTTGCCATGTATATATTCTATTTGCTACCCTTGCTTGTTGCTTTTGGTTGTCTTCTCTTTGGGCTAGTTCTTGTGTACTTAATCATTGATTTCTGTGACTGTTTGTTTCTACTCTGCCTGCTACAGTTCTTTTACTTTATATGCCCCCAATCGACCTATGATACCTACTGGGTACCTTGTGCTTTGCATTTGGTGCTCACCCTACCCTTTGCATCTTCCGGTGCATATCCTAGCATGGGCCATCATCGTTAGCGCGTCAGAGACTCGTGGCGGGTGTAGTTTTTGGATCATCCAGGCTGAGGGTGAGCTCTTGGCATTCAGAGCTTGACTTCAGTTTTCCTTGGTGTATTTTGTACTCTTATAGTTTTGGAGATATTGTGTATATATGACTTTTAGACCTTTGTACTCCTGATGTAGTTCGACTCTTATATGCTTTGATACCAGGTTTTGGGTTGGTTTAGATTTCTCTTATTCATATCTCTCTTGTATCTATTTTATTCTTATTATGCCCTTGCTTCCGCTTATGTATCGAATCTTCCGCTTAAACTATTAGAAGGTAGCCCATTACTAATAGTTTTAGGTATGGGGATTGGTTCGCCTACTGGAGGGTTGTAGGTGCCATCATGACCGAGAAATCAGGTCGTGACAGTGCGGTATCAGAGCCTTAGGTTCACTGTTGTCATTGATATGGGAGCAAATGTCTAGTAGAGTCTTGTGGATCAGGGCGGAGACGTCCGTACTCAATCTTCGGGAGGCTATAGTGACATCTTAGAAAAATAGACTGTTCTTGTTCCTCTTTCGTGCATAGTATCCTTGAAAGTTCCTGAAAATCTCACTTGTTTTGGTTCACTCTTCCGCAGATGGTTTGTATGAGAGCTTCAGCTTCAGGCGGTGGAGAGCTTCCTGCCCCTGCACCTCTGACTGCAGCTAGGGGTCGGGGTGGTCACAAGGGCAAGGCTAGAGGTCATCCCAGAGCAGCGATGCCTGCTAGGGCCGCCAGGGTTGATATAGAGCCAAAGTATGACTACGAGCCAGAGTTAGCTCCAGAGCATCAGAATGTGGACCCAGGGTCGTCCCAAGTACCACCAGCTCCAGTGGCAGTTCCAGCATCAATTTCTATGCTAGCTTCAGCCCCAACTCAGTCTTCAGATGTTCGGGGTTTACTTGTTCAGCTCTTGGGTATGATTGGGGAGCGTCCTTCTGAGGTAGCACATACATCCGCTCAGGGGGCAACCCTGGGTGTTCAGAGTTCAAGAGCGCAACCTGCTACTGCGGCTACCCATGCTGAGGTTGTTCCAGTTCCATCAGTTGCCCAACCTCTTGCTCCTCGCCCTACTATGACAGAGATGGAGAAGAAGGCCTTGGGTAGGTTTCTGAGATTGGCACCGCCGAGATTTGCTGGTATACAGGGTCAGGACCCCCACAATTTTATCACCACCTGTGAGGAGATGTTGCATCACTTGGGCTTATTAGAGACTCACGGGGTTGGCTATACTTCATATCAACTTGAGGGTCCAACAAAGTTTTGGTAGAGAGTGCATGTTGCTTGCAGGCCTTCTACGTTACCTCCCTTGACCTGGTCCGAGTTTTATGAGGCCTTTATGGCCAAGTTCCTGCCACAAAGCAACAGGGAGCATCAGAGGGAGGAGTTCACTAGACTTTCCCAGGATTCTATGACTGTCTTAGAGTACGAGACCCATTTCCATTAGCTTGCTCCCTTTGGGGCCATGATTATGCCTACTGAGGCCTACAGGGTTCGTGGATTTGTTTGGGGGCTACAGAGAGAGTTTAAAGAGCCTGCAGAGAAACTAGTTGCTAGTAGTCGGTTATTTCAGGCCATTGCGGACTATACCCATATAGTTGAGGATTCGCGTTATCATGACACCAGGGCCAGAGATAAGAGGCCTCGACATCAGGGTGGTTACAATGGTTCTAGGCATAATGGTAGAGGTTCAGGACAGTGGGGCTGAGATTATCAGCTGCAGCAGCATCAGGGTCAGTCTAGCCGACCGGTTCAGGCGTCACTTTAGGCTTCTTGTTCTCAGTTTGAGCAGGTTCAGGGCAGTCAGCGAGGTCACAGTGGTCAGCTGTCGAGAGGTACAAATTCTGGGGCATTAAGGCGTGGTGGCCATTTGGGTTCTGCTAGTGCATCCCGACCGAGTAGGTCGTCGGGGGCTTGCTATACTTGTGGTGTGGTTGGTCACTTTTCTAGAGATTTCCCCCAGTAGGGTACAGTTCAGCCAACCGAGCCGCTGCGAGTAGTTTAACCTCCAGCTAGAGGGGGTGGTGCCTCACGTGGAAGAGAAGATGGTAGGGATGGAGATCGGGTAGGTGGAGGTCGTCGTCAGTTCTATGTGATCCCTGGGAGACCGGAGGCAGAGGCCTCGGATGCTGTGATCACAGGTATAATTTCTGTATGTCGTCAGCCAGCTTATGCTTTGTTTGATCCTGGATCCACTTGTTCATATATATCTGCCTAATTTCTGCCTTGTTTGGGGTTGGCTAGTGAACCATTGTCTGTGCCTATTTCTGTTTCGACCCTAGTAGGAGATTCTTTAGTAGAGGATCAGATTGTGAGATCCTGTGTGATATCTGTTGGTGATTTGGATACTTGGGCTGACCTGATGATACTTGACATGTTAGACTTTCATGTGATACTGGACATGGACTGGTTATCCCCTCACCGTGCGGTTTTGGATTGTTATGCCAAGACCATTACCATAGCCATGCCTGGTGTGTCCCTGGTTGTGTGGCAGGGTTCTGTTAGCCATGCACCATCAGGGATCATCTCTTGTTTACGAGCTAGAAAGTTGATTTCCTGTGGGTGTCTAGATTATCTAGCATATATTCGAGATGCTAGTGCTGACCCTACTTCCCCTGAGTCCGTTCCTGTGGTCAGAGACTTCCTAAATATGTTTCCTACCGACCTGCCAGGCCTTCCACCTGATAGAGATGTTGATTTTGCCATTGAGTTAGAGCTGGGCACCAGGCCCATTTCTATCCCTCCCTACCATATGGCTCCTACTGAGTTGAGAGAGCTTAAGGAGCAGCTCCAGGATTTGTTAGCTAAGGTGTTTATTAGACTGAGTGTGTTTCCTTGGGGTACTCCTGTTCTCTTTATGAAGAAGAATGACGGGTCGATGCGAATGTGCATTGATTATCGATAGTTAAATAAGGTGACAGTGAAGAATAAGTATCCGATGCCCAGGATTGATGACTTATTTGATCAACTTTAGGATTCCGCCATGTTTTCTAATATTGATTTGAGGTCCGGCTACCATCAGTTGAGGATTAGGGCGGAGGACATCCCTAAGACAGCATTCAGGACACGTTACGGCCACTATGAGTTCCTGGTGATGTCTTTTGGGTTGACTAATGCCCCCGCAACCTTCATAGATTTAATGCACAGAGTGCTTAGCCCGTACATAGACATGTTCGTGATAGTCTTCATTGATGACATCCTGGTATACTCGAGGAGTAGAGATGAGCATAGGCAGCACTTAAGGACTGTACTTCAGACTTTGAGAGACTATCGGCTTTACGCTAAGTTCTCAAAGTGTGAGTTTTGGTTAGAGTCAGTTACATTCCTGGGGCATGTAGTGTCTAAGGATGGGATTCGAGTTGATCCGGGTAAGATTTCTGCAGTTCGTGGTTGGCCTAGACCTACTATTCCTATCGAGGTTCGTAGCTTTATTGGGTTAGCCGGGTATTACAGACGGTTTGCTGAGGGATTTTCTTCCATAGCAGCACCCTTGACTATGCTGACTAGGAAGGATGTTCCATTCCAGTGGTCTGATTAGTGCGAGGATAGCTTCCAGAGTCTTAAGGCCTTATTGACTTCAGCTCTAGTTCTGACTTTGCCGGTTGAGGGTCGAGGTTTCTCTATGTATTGTGATGCTTTAGGGGTCAGTCTTGATTGTGTATTGAAGCAGCAGGGTCGAGTGATAACATATGTGTCGAGGCAGCTGAAGGTTCACGAGCGCAACTACCCCACTCACGACTTAGAGTTGGCGGCGGTAGTTTTCGCGCTCAAATCTAGAGGCACTATCTATATGGAGTTCATTGTGAGATATTTACTGACCATCATAGTCTTAAGTACATTACGAGTCAGCACAAGCTGAACTCTAGATAGAGGAAATGGATTGAGTTGCTGAAGGACTATGATTTCACTATTTTATACCATCCGGGCAAGGCAAATATGGTAGCAGATGCCTTGAGTTGGAAGGCGGTGAGTATGGGCAGCCTAGCTTCACTTTCAGCTTCTGAGCGATCGTTGGCCTTGTACATCCAGTCCTTGGCTAACCATTTGGTTAGGCTTGACTTATCGGATCCCAGCAGAGTTCTTTCTAGTGTTGAGGTTCATTCTACTCTAGTTGATCAGATTTAGAGCCAACAGTTTGAGGATCAGAGTTTGTGTGACCTTCGTGATCAGGTGGTTTGGGGTGAGGCCAGCCAGGCTACCTTGGGTTTTGATGGGATTCTGAGGTTTGATGGTTGACTTTGTGTCCCGAGGGTTGGTGATTTAATACAGTTGATACTCCGTGAGGCACATTGTTCTAGATACTCCATTTATTCTGGCCCACCAAAAATGTACAGAGATTTGAGATAGCTCTACTGGTGGAGTGGTATGAAGCAAGACGTGGCAGAGTTTGTATCTTGGTACTTGAGTTGTCAGCAGGTTAAGTTCGAGCACATGAGACTGGATGGTTTGATGAAGCGACTTCCCATTCCTGAGTGGAAGTGGGAAGGTATTACTATGGACTTTGTTGTTGGTTTTCCTCGTTCTACTCGGAAGTTTGATTCCATTTGGGTGATCGTTGATAGGCTGACTAAGTTAGTGCATTTCTTGCCGGTTCAGACTTCCTACGGGGCTGAGAGGTTAGCTCAGATCTACATTCGTGAGATTGTACGGTTGCATGGGGTCCCAACTTCTATCATTTCAGACCGCGGCACTCAGTTCACATCTCAGTTTTGGAGAACTATATAGAGGGATTTTGGTACGGAGGTTCATCTTAGTACTGCTTTCCACCGTCAGATAGATGGCTAGTCTGAGAGGACTATTCAGGTCCTGGAGGACATGCTTCGGGCCTGTGTACTTGACTTTGGAGGTTCATGGGATCAGTTTATGCCATTGGCCGAGTTCATATATAATAATAGATTTTATTCGAGCATTGACATGGCACCTTTCGAGGCTTTATAAGGTAGGCATTGCAGATCGTAAATTGGTTGGTTTGATGGGTTGGAGGCTAAGCCGCAGAGTACAGACTTACTTAGAGATTTCTTAGACCGAGTCCGTTTGATTCAGGACAGACTTAGAGCAGCCCAGAGTAGGCAGAAGAGCTACACTGATCGTAGACTTCGTGCCTTGGAGTTCAGTGTTGGTGACCTAGTTTTCCTTCGTGTATCTCCCGTGAAGGGCATGATGAGGTTTGGTCGGAGGGGCAAGCTTAGCCCCAGGTTTATTGGGCCATTTGAGATTCTGCAGAGGGTTGGTAGTGTTGCCTACATATTAGCATTGCCTCTGATATTTTCAGCTATTCACCCAGTGTTTCATGTCTCGATGTTGTGCCGGTATGTACCAGATGAGTCTCATGTGTTGCATTGGGATTCAGTTCAGTTGGATGAGAGTTTATCATTTGTTGAGGAGCCAATAACTATTTTAGCCAGAGATATCAGGAGGTTGAGATCTAGGGAGATTCCGGTTGTGAAAGTTTAGTGGAAGCACCGTCCGGTCAATGAGGCTACTTGGGAGACCGAGAGTGAGTTGTGTGCTCAATATCCGCAGTTGTTCGAGCCTTCAGGTACTCCCTTCTTCTTGACTTTCAAGGATGAAAGTCTTTTTAGTAGTGGATGTTGTGATGACCCTTCCAGTTATCTTTGTGTTTACGCATTTATTGCACTGTTAGAGCCTTTCTGTAGCGGCTCTAAGTCATTTATGGTTTGCTGGGATCGGTGGTTTGGTGCCCTGGCCATTCATTTGGTCGTTTTGAACGTTTTCCTGTTTTAGAGCTTAAACTTAGAATATCGTTGACTTTGGTCAACATTCTTAGCTAACGTGCTCAGAATTGAATTTTGACAGTTTCGTTAGCTCAGGAGCGATGAGTTTGGTCTAGTCGGACCTTTAGTTGAGGCCTGAGAACTTCCGGTGTGGGTTTTGTGTGGTTTTCTCAGTTTTCAGGCCATTTGGAGTTGAAAGTGTAACTTTGAATGAATTTCGATGATTGGAGTGTCAGATTCAAAATCCAATGATTCCATCAGCTCCGAAATATTGAGTTTTGGCTAGGAAGGTGGTTGGTCCGGGTTCTGGGTGAGCCATACTCATTTCGAGCCCTTGGGTTCCTTTTCATTAGTGTTGACCTGGGTCAACATTTCTCTGAAACGACCTCGTGTAGGAGTTTCGTCGATTCCGTTGAGTTTGGAACATTGTTTCCACTCTGTTAGCATTATTGGTTTTTGAATATCGGTTTCCGATTGTGCCCGGAACACCCTATGGAGTGTTAGAGAAATTGCAGAAAAATAGTTGCAGGCCAGCCTTCAGCGCAATCGTGCCAAGGCCAGCGCAATGGCGCCTCAGCACCTGCCATCCTTCAGCGCAATCGCACCCTCCCAGCGCGATAGCGCTGAGGCGCCTGCCACCCCTTCAGCGCTGTTGACACTGGCCATTTTCCAGCAGCTATATAAAGCTAGGAGTTCATTTTTCCAGCATTCTCTCTCACTTTTTCTCACTCTAAACTCTAAATTCTCTCCAACAATTTGCTCTATATTGATTCCAAGCCTTGGGAAGTCGATTGTTGGTGGATTTTCTGTACTTCTTCGTTGTTTGGTAACCTCCCTCTTCTCTTGAAATTTCTTTAAACCTCCATTGATGCCCTTCTCTAAGCTTGAGTTTTTGCTTGTGAATTCTGCCCGTCCAACTGGTGCATGCTCGTGTGAGTGGTAAATTATCCTTCTTGACTCAGGTTTTCGCCCTTTGTGGTAAGTAATCCTTGCCCAATTTCCATTCTTTTTTGTAAATTTCCACTCCTTAAACCCCAATATTTGCGGGCTGATTTGGCGCCCTTCCCTTGTCCAATTGTGCTCAAATTTGGAGCATGCCTTCTTGGCATCGTTGGGGTCATCGTGGTTCTTTTTCATTTTAGTTTCAAGTTTTGGGCCCTGCGGGCTCGCTTTTGACCCGAATATTGACCCGGCTATAATTGTAGCAATATGGGTATCGTTAAACTCATCTTAATATTTTATTCATGAATTTGATAGTTTAATTCTCATTCAGAGCTTCTCGGAGCAGCTCAGCCTCGGATATCATCATTCCCGTAGCTTGTCGTCAGACTACAGGTAGATTACGGCTTAACTCTCTAGACTTTGCATATATCAGGTAAAATTGTACTAGTTTGCATCCTTGGATTGGGTTATTAGGTTGGTACCACAAACCTTGACAACTTTTCCATGATTCGTCCTATTTCTTTCCTCCGTTGTGGTGTAGTATTCCTATTAGTTGATATATTTATTACCCTTGTGACCCCGTGAGGTCCTGTTGACTCTGGAACATAGAAGCTGGGATTATTGGGAATGTCCGTGAGTCCCGACCATAGAAATATCCTTCTAGGTTGGTTATGCTTACTGAGTAGCTTCGGAGCCTGTGCAGGGCCATCAGGTTGATTGTGAGCTACCAGGAAGCTATTTGTGATGATCATATCATTTCCATGCATATAAAGAGATTTACCATGTTTTATTATGGTTTTTGGATTCGGGCCTACGAAAACTGTTTTTCTAAACCTTGCATGGCCCCAGGGGCCCATTTTTGATGAAATTGGATTTGGAAATGATTTCACTTGATACGTGGATCTTCTTGGGGTAAAAGAAGGTTAAAAATATGGTTTTATCATGATTTACTACTATTGCTAGACTTGACCGGGTCTATTGCTAGTTGAGTTTTCTTACTGATTTGAAATGATATCAGGCTCTGCCGGGTCGAGCATCTGAGAGATTTTACTACTATTTTAGACCTGGTTGTGCCCGGGCACTCTTGGAAGGGTTTTTGAGACATCTTTTTCATTGTTTTAGTCCTAGACAGGGTCTAGGCATGCGTATTTGAGACTTAGCCACTGGCTTGAACTCGAACTCGATTCTGGAGGACACGTTTTGATTTTGAGTTTTAGTATGGGGTCCGGGACCTCCATGGACCTTGGCGCTCTGGGCCTGAGTCTTTGGGATGTTTGTGCCGGGGGGAAGGGTATACGATGGAGTAGAGGTATACGAGTTGTGCCCTTCTATAGAACTTGCCTTCTAGGCCCGATCGGCACCGGAGGAGGTACATACAGAGATTTTATTTCACCCTGAGGTCATCATGCATCACGACATACATTGTTTGAGGTACCACCCTTGTTTGCTGTTTGTTGATTGTATACTTCGTTTGTATGACAGGCCAGAGGGTTTGTTTTCACTTGAATGCATTTCTCGATTGTATGGGCGGCCGGGGGACTGTAGGTAGACTCTCTTTACTTAATTACGGATTTGTTATCTACTACGGTTATAAGTGTGGACTTGCTAGATTGTTACTTATAGATTTGAGAATTGGCATGGTTTGGGTGTTTATTCATTTTGTTTATCGAGCATGTCTACTTTATCTTTCTCTCCCATTCTATATACTTAAAGTTACCGGTATACCATCCCTTGCTAGAACTTATCCGTATATATTGTTTTTGCGAAGATCCCTGGTGCGTCATTCTCTTTTTCACCTATGTTTGCCATGTATATATTCTATTTGCTACCCTTGCTTGTTGCTTTTGGTTGTCTTCTCTTTGGGCTAGTTCTTGTGTACTTAATCATTGATTTCTGTGACTGTTTGTTTCTACTCTGCCTGCTACTGTTCTTTTACTTTATATGTGCCCAGTCAGCCTATGATACCTACTGGGTACCTTGTGCTTCGCACTTGGTGCTCACCCTATCCTCTGCATCTTCCGGTGCAGATCCTAGCGTGGGCCATCACCGTTAGCGCGTCGAAGACTCTTGCAGGGTGCAGTTTTTGGATCATCCAGGCTGAGGGTGAGCTCTTGGCGTTCATATCTTGACTTCAGTTATCCTTGGTGTATTTTGTACTCTTATAGTTTCGGAGATATTGTGTATATATGACTTTTAGACCTTTGTACTCCTGATGTAGTTCAGCTCTTATACGCTTTGATACCAGGTTTTGGGTTGGTTTAGATTCCGCTTGTTTATATCTCACTTGTATCTATTTTCTTCTTATTATGCCCTTGCTTCCGCTTATGTATTGAATCTTCCGCTTAAACTGTTAGAAGGTAGCCCATTACTAACCGTTCCGGACTACGGGGATTGGTTCGCCTACTGGGAGGTTGTAGGTGCCATCATGACCGAGAAATCGGGTCATGACAATTATACAAAAATTATGATAATTAAAAATAAAATATATATTTTTTAAATTATTTGAATTTAGAAAGTGTCAGAACGACGATTAAACACGTGAAAAAAATAAATATGGCATTAATTTTTGAGGATGAGGAAAACAATGGTGTTATGGATGATCAATGAGGAGGTGGGGGTTACTACTCATAAAGAAGAATTATGGGTATGGAGATTACTATTCATCAAGGAGAATTATTGTGTGGAGGTTACTAGAAGTTATGGACATTCACAAACAAGAAGACAACATTATGTTACACAATTATTTACAGCAATGTTATGTTTTTAAATATTATTCTGGTTATTTGCTTGTTTCGAGTTGGTTGAATAGTATAGTAAATTTGCACGCACTTTGAGCGCACATGACAATTTTTTATTAAATTTGTGAATTAATTATTTTTAATATCTAAATATTAAAAAATATTATCACTTTAAACAAAAAGGAGAGGGAAACAACAAAAATATTTATGGTGGGAGAGGCATACCATGTCATAGTTGTGTGAGAATATTTTTAATTGATAAAAGACATATTATGAGTCCCATCCCATTATAACTTCTTTTCTCTTCTCACCCCTCCACCCCCCACTTTCTTCCATTCACACCTCCCGCTAATATAGAGTACTACTTTTTATTTTTAATTTACTTATTCATGCAATTTTATTGCACATATTAAAATAACATAACAACAAGATCAAGACACAGTGAATTTTTTTCTTAAATAAACTATTTTATTTATTTAAATTTTTTAAAATTGGAGATAGAGTTGTCTTGATCAAACTTTTTGTAATAAATATTTAGAATTAAAAATTTTCAGAAAAATTTCATTAGTAGTTATTCAACTTTGAGTTTATCACACAAAAGGTAATTTTATTTTCTTGTTACACACAAGTTATTTAACTTTAAAGTTTATCACACAAAAATAATTTTTTATCACATCAAAGTCATCAATTTTAAAATTTATCACATAATTTTATTTTAATTTTAAAAAGTGTTTATGTATTTTACCAGGGGCAGATTCATGGGTCGGTGGGTCGGGATTTTCAAGAATCTAATTACTTTTACATGGATACTGTATTTGGATTGAGAAATTCTAGTAAATATATGAAAATTACGAGTTGAAAATTCATAAACAAAATGTGTTGATCTATTGCCAGAAAATGAACTTGTTAATCTTTATGACCTCTTGGTTGATGGTTTGAATCCCTTTGATCACTACATAAGCTTTATTTTATCTCTTTTTATTTTTAATTCTAGATGCGTAAAAACTCACATAAACTTTGAATTATGAATCAGCTTCTGTGTTTCATTACAAATGGGTATATTAGAAAAAGTGTAATGACCCTTTTGGTCATTTACATGTTTTTGCCTTTCTTTTACCATTAGATCTTACTTGTAGCGGCCCAAGTCATTTATGGCTTATCGGGACCGGTAGTTTGGTGCCTAGGCCGTTTGTTTGGTCTTTATGGCCGTTCCTCATTTTAGAGCTTCAACTTTGGAATCGTTGACTTCCGTCAACATTCTTGGTAATACAAAAGAATTTAACCAAGGTTCTAGGTCAAAGGAATTCCTTACTCGAAAGTTCGAGTTAAAGAAATGCCTCGTGTAACACCTCGCCCGTTTGGAAGGTTTAAAGTAACCCGTGACTTTGGGGTAAGACTAATAGTGTCTAACATACTAAGAAGGATGTGTTATGAGGTATTGTAATGGAAAAATGGTCGTATGATAAGTTTTGAAGTCAAGCGAGTTGCGAAACAAAATTCGGAAAAAGTTATTGTAAATTCCTTTAAGGAATTCTCTTCAAATTTGGGTTAAATGTCTTGGGATGTTTCTCCTTATCTATAAGGAGTTAGTGGTCTCCCAATATACCAAACCGAAGGTCTACGAATCTAGTTTCCAACGCACTAAACCGTTCGTCCATACGACTTCATAATTGAGAGATATTCACGTTTTCGTAAGACTGCACAAGCAAACACGTCAAAGTGGGGCCCACATCCTAAGTCGGTTTTGCTTTTATAAATCAGTTTCTCCTTCATTTTAAAACCCATAAAAACAGACCAAAAACCATGGAAAATCAGATATAAACCTTAGAAATAATCTACGGATCTTGATCCTTTCAATTCGGAAGTTTAACGGAAGTTGCTTTACCTCGCGAGCTCATCGTCGTGGTATAGTTTTCTCATCGTTTTGGCTCCGTTTGTTGCTACTGCAAGGAGGCAGTTCATGGAACTAGTATTTTTATGGTATTATCATTTGATTATCGGAAGATAAGGGTTCTAAATCCTCGACTCATTCTTAATTTGAGCTTTAGAATCAATTTCGAGGAGAACTTATTGTTATCGGCATGTTGGTCGTGTTTCCTTGTCGTATATTGTTACAGATCATGGTGGGCCCTTATAACAGAATGTTTAGCTTAGTATTTCAAAGCTTTTTGTCGAGGTAACCTTCCTCCTATGACCCTCCTTCATTATTATGTGTTCTAGTATTGTTTGATGGATTTCTGAGCCACGAAGTGGTATTTTGTATCTGTGGCTCTGGGCAGCCCCTTTGTTATATTAAATTGGGTTGTTATTGTTGTATGTTGATGGTGTTAAGGTTTTGGAGGTACTGGGAATTGGTGTGCTTCTTATTGGAGTCACGTACGATAGTTATTGGATTGAATGACATGAAGTACGTCTTTAAATAGTGCCTCGGGAGCTCGTCGCTCCTTTGAGATGTGAGTTGAATATTGTTGTTGGATTTAGCTGCCATTTCTTATTGTTATTGGCCTCATTTTATGCTTTGGAGTCACGAGTGTGACATTAAAACCTTATCAAATGGCTATGGCTCGTTCTTGCAGCCTCGTCGATTCTAGCAATTTTTCCATTACCTTGGTTGGTCAGGCTTCATAGAGATGCCTTTGGGACTTCAGTTGAAAGTGTTTTTCTGATTTGGAGCTTCCCAGAGCAGTTTGAGCCTGGACGACGCCGTTCCCACAGCTAGTCATCGGATGACAGGTAGGTTATGACTTTCCTACCTAGACTCTGCGTATATAGGCTATAACTGCATTAATTAACATCCTTGGGTGGGTTGTTATAGGTTGGTACCCCAGACCTTGTCCACCTTGTTCGTCCGTTATTTCATGTGTTGTTTGTAGTATTCGCGTAGTATTGTATATTACCTTTGTGGTCCTGTGTGGCCTTGTATTGAATCTGAAACATATATGGTGGGTTATTTGGGGAATGTCCGCGAGACCCAGACATAGAGATGATCCTTTTAGGCTGGTTATGTCTGCTGAGTAGCTGTTGGGCCTGTGCAGGGCTGATAGGAGTTATTGTGAGCCGTTGGGCTACTTTGATATTTGTGTGCGAGCATATCATCCATGAAAAAGGTTTTCCCCTGCATGTTTTACTATAGTTTTGGCTGCGAGCCACTACTGACAATTTTCCTAAATCTGCATGGCCCTGGGGGCCCTTTTTTGGTACTGTTGATGATAGAAAAGGAGACTTTTGGATGTTTTCACACTGATTTTATTACTGGTACTAGTCTATGCGGGGCAGAGCACCAAACTTGATTTTATTACTAATACTAGTCTCTTCGGGGCAGAGCACCAGACTTGATTTTATTACTGATGCTAGTCTTTGCGGGGAGGAGCACTAGACTTGATTTACTACAGTTTTAGACCCGGTTATGCTCGGGCACCCTTGGAGGGGTTTTTGAGGCATTTTCTACTACTTTAGTCCTGGACAGGGTCTGGGCATGCATATTCAAGACTGGGTCTCTATCTTGATCCCGGACTTGCTTCCGGATGACATGTCTTGATACTGAGTTTTAGTATGGGGTCGGGGACCTCCATGGACCTTGCCGCTCCGGGCTTGGGGCTTGGGGCTATGTGCGCCGGAGGGAGGGGTATACGGTGGAGTAGAGGTATACCGGCTGAGACCTTCTATGGAACCTGCCTGCTGGGCCCGATTGACACCGGAGAAGGTACCTATAGAGATTCTATTTCACACATCATATCATATCATATCATGCATTGGATTCCACCCTTGTTTTCTGTGTGTTCAGTGTACGCTCCGGTAGTATGGGATGCCGGAGGGTTTGCTTTCACTTGATTGTGTTCCTCAGTTGTATGGGCGGCCGTTGGGACTGTAGGTAGACTATATTTACTCCTGTCTTTATTTAGATCTTGTCTTGGCACTCGGTTAGTGAAGGATTAGTGATGGTTAACCTGTTGAGGTTTCGGTTGTGGGATATCTGATATTGTGAGGGCTAGGGAGTCCTATCTTATTGAGGCACTTTTGTGTGGCCTTCTGAGCAGAGTGTGAGACTCTGGTTCTATTCTTGTGGGAAGCTGAGTGGTATCTCTCAGTTATTATGGTCTAGTTATTTCATCCTAGGGTGGTACTTGTGAGGTGATTCCCTGGTTATGCTATCATGTTATTGGATTGGTGTTATGATTTCCTTATGCTGGTTGATTCCATTTTGAGTAATTTAGACTGCTCTCCGTCTTTTCCTTCTACTTGAGGTTACCGGTATACCGCCATTTTCTCAACTCTCTCTCTACTTACTTATATTATTGTGAAAGGACTCCCGGTGTGTTCTCCTTTCCTTCACCTGTTATTCTATGTAATTATATCTCTGTGCTAGCGTGTGTTACTTGATGCTCTTGGTTATGGATGATATGTGCTAGCTCCTTGTGCCTTGCTTATTGCTTCAGTGACTGCTTTCTTTCTATCGGTTACTTACTGCTTTTATATCTTATATGCGCTCAGTCGGCCGATGATACCTACTGAGTACCCGTGGTTTTGGTGCTCATAACATACTTCTGCACTTTTTGATGCAGATATAAGCTGAGCTTTCGCTGTTGAATGCATTGGAGACTTGTGCAGCTTTTGGATCTTCGAGACTAGGGTGAGCGCCTGATGTTTGGGGCTTGTCTACATCCCATCTTTTATACTGTTACTCTTTGTATATTCGGAGACAGTTGTACTTATCATTTTGTTACTTCTAGCACTTGTATTATGTTAGAAGCTTCTGTACTGTCGATACCAAGTCTTGGGGTTGGTGTAGTTTCATGATGTATATATTTGGGTAAATTGCTTCCGCGTTGTCTTATCTTTACATTCTGCTTCTGCTTATCTTAGCTTGTTGAGCGTATTAGTTAGGTAGTAGCCCATTACTAGCTGTTCTGGGCTACGAGAATTGGTTCGCCTACTGGGGGGTTGTAGGTGCCATCATGACTTGAGAAATTGGGTCGTGACAGCTTGGTATCAGAGCTCTAGGTTCACCGGTGTCATGGTACAGAAGCAAGTGTCTAAGTAGAGTCTCATGGATCAGTACGATGATGTTTGTATCCTATCTGCGGGAGGCTACAGGGCATTGTTAGGAAAAGTTTTATCTTTTTGGCTCCTCATCGTGCGTTCCTGGCTCTATTGACTTCTAAACTTTGGTTGTTCATTCATTCTGAGATGCCTCATACGAGTGCGATAGCGGTTGGTGCCGAGGCTTCTGTGCGTGTTGCTTCGTGCTTCCATCAGCACCAGGACTCCAGAGTGAGGCTTTACCGCACTAGATAGGGGGTGTGGGGTCAGCCCAACCTCTGATTGGATTTATAGCGACCTCAGTGCTTCAAGACACCGTGGCTAGGACTCTGAGCCCTCCCGTGAGTGTTTCAGTACCTGGTTCTGTGAGTGGTGCTTCAGTTAGGGTTGAGCTACTAGTTCTTCAGCAGGATTGTCTGTCGGTATTGGAGTACGAGGTAAGATTTTCCCGTCGGACTTCATCTGGTATAGGTTGTTTTCAGTGTGGTGAGCATGGGCACCTTGCTAGGAATTACCCCATGATTGTGTATCCCAGACAGACTGGTTGTTATCATTGTGTAGAGATTGGTCACCTTTATTGAGCTTGTCTCGGCGAGGGCAGGTTAGGCCTTTAGTTTCGAATACTCAGCCCAGAGTTATATCCCGTCAGCTTGATGCTCCTCTTGGTGGGCCAGAGTTAGAGGTTCCTGATATTATTGCTCCAAGTTAGGCTTTTGCTACCTTCGACTTATGTTAGTCCCGCTCGTGTTGCGACTCTATCCCTTCTGTCGAGTAATTTCTTATATGCCTACCTGCTACTTGTTTAAGTTGTTTGGCTACTCGAATTGTAGTATCGATATGTTATTTTATTGGTAGCTTATTCTTTAGTAGTGGATTGAGGTAAGTTAGCCTTGAGAGGTGTTTTCCCAGAGTTGTAGTTCGTGGGTAGTTCTTGTTAGTCTGTTTCTAGTTGGGTTATCCCTGTTTCATTGTGATTTTGGACTTGTGGTTGAGTTTCCCTTGTTGAGCGGTCCTAGATGGTTGTTGCCTAGGCCATTATCTAGCATAGCTAGAGATTCGTGTGATGGTTCGGTGTATTACCAGTAGTTGGGCCGGAGTTGAGATTTTGCCTCAGTTGGGAGATATTGGTTATACTAGTGTGCATAGATTGGTTTGGTCTCCCGGGTGTCTAGAGTCGAACCTCTTTGTTCATTAGTTTAGGAGGTTGGCAGGTATGTGGGTTGTTCCCATAGTCTCATCCACTTCCTGGTCCGTTGGGTGTTTGGTTGTATCTCTAGCTCCAGTTCGAATGAATCTTGATCGTAGTTCTTTCGATGAGCTCTGGATGTTGGCATCGTGATTGGGTCTTGACTTTAAGCACTTTCGACTAAGTGTTGATCGTAACCTCATGGTTGGGTTGTATTTGTAGGCATTTCGGGTGAGTTGGGCATCCGGCCTATTCTTCTCCTGCCTTATTGAATTTGACGTATAGCTATGAGAAGTAAGGTAATGGCTTCAGGTTCTTATTCGAGAAAGGATTTATAAGGTTTAATATGTGCTAAGGAAGGATTTTTGTTTAGTTGAAAAAAAAGGGAGATGATGCTTTGTTTGTGTTTATGTGTCCTCGTAGTTGCCTGAGGTGGCGATGAAGGTTTGCTTTGGGATTGTGTGTCGGTGATTCGATTCAGCCGTTTACACATTGTTGTGGGTTTTCCATCGATTGGTTTTGTTTCAGTAGCAACTGCGGTGTTGGCAATTTGCATATTCAGGCCTAGTTGGCTTGGGTTATTACGGGTTCATTGGCAGCATCCTGGTTCGACCAACGCTTTAGTTGGTCCTTTTGAAAGTTGGGGTTCAGAATTATGGCTTGGCAGGTTACATCGGATGGTTCGTGGCAGTTTCTATTTGGTTGCAGCATCCTAGTGCTGGGAGGCAGTGAGTGCGGCCAACTTAGCTTCTTTACTTCAGTTGTGGATGCGGCTATTGGCCTTGGACACCTAGTCCTTGGCTAACCTCTGCAAGAGGCGGGATATTCCAGATTTCAGCAGTGTTCTAGTTAGTACGAGGTCCTTCTACCATGGTTGGACAGACTCAATGGCGTAAGTTTGAGCTTCAGCAGTGGTGTATTCTTTATGTGGTCAGCTTGTGCGGGTTGAGACTAGCGATGCTATTTTGAGTTCTAATGATACGTAGAAGACTAGTAATTGCCATTCGTTTGCCGAGGATTTGAAAGCTTGTTTAATTGATTCCTCCAGAGTTGTTATTTATGTGGGGTTCCAGTGTTGGTTAGACTCGGCCAGTATGGACTAGAAGTTCGTTAGGATATATGCTTCGAAGTGGTTGGTTGTTTGCAGAACCAGTAGAGCGGTTGATTCGAGCCAAAGGAATGAATTGAAAGTATATGCAAAAATTTCTATGGCTAGATGGTAACTTTGAACCCCAGGCACCTTTTTCCTTTGCCTTCGGGGTGTTTGGACTTGATATTTGTGGCATGGTGGACTTCTTCCTGAGGTGAGATTCGTAAGGCAATTTCACATTCAAATGGTGTTCGAGTGTTCGGAGTAGCAGTAGTGTTTTCTAGAGTTGGGAGCTTGGCTCATGGTTACAGACTTCGTGGTAGGCTTACCACACTTCTTGCAGGATCATGGTTTTGGTTTGGGTCTTTTGGGAAGGTTGCCCTGGTTCATTCACTTTCAGTTGATTCAGACCTGACACGGTTCAGTTAGCAAGTTTGATGTTAGCAAAAGTGTTCGCTCGTTGGTTGATGGTCAGTCAGGGCATGTAAGTTTAATTTTCAATGATATGCTACGGGTTGTTATCTTGGATGGATAAGGCTAGTAGCCTATATCTTGGCTTGAAGTGAGTTTGAATAAAACAGGTGACTTTGTTCATGGTAAAGTATAAGTAGGAACTATGGATCTCCGGTGTGTCAGTTGATGTTTCGAGGGTGGTTTGGGTGTTCAACTTGTATGTAGCTTCCGATTTATGGTGCTAAAGGATTCAGTTTATAAAAAAAAGGGGTATTGAGGAACAACAGGTTCATGAGTTAGAGTTTTGGGTTGATAGATTTTCTGGTAAACTTGGTATGGTTTTGAGGGTTCGAGTTCTGTGTGTTGATAGCCTTGGTGCTCTAGTTTCGGTGTTGTGTAGGTGCTTTTTGGTTAAGATTCTCGAGGTTCAGTTTGGGTTGGCAGATCTTTGGAGGTTGAAATCTATCTTGGCTAGTAAGAAATTAAGGCTTGTTTATGTTCTGTTGGGTGTCTCCCGGTCGTGGAGGCTACCCGGGTTGTCCGAGAGAGTAGTGCGGGCGTGGTATCTGCTATTCTTAAATCTCTGGTATTTTCTTCATTCCTGACTTTCGGGTACGGAAGTCTTTTTAGTAGTGGATGATGTAATGACCCTTCCGGTTATTTACATATTTTCGCCTTTCTTTTACCATTAGATCTTACTTGTAGCGGCCCAAGTCATTTATGGCTTATCGAGACCGGTAGTTTGGTGCCTAGGCCGTTTGTTTGGTCTTTATGTCCGTTCCTCATTTTAGAGCTTCAACTTTGGAATCGTTGACTTCCGTCAACATTCTTGGTAATACCAAAGAATTTAACCAAGGTTCTAGGTCAGAGGAATTCCTTACTCAAAAATTCGAGTTAAAGAAATGCCTCGTGTAACACCTCGCCCGTTTGAAAGGTTTAAAGTAACCCGTGCCTTTGGGGTAAGACTAATAGTGTCTAATATACTAATAAGGATGTGTTATGAGGTATTGTAATGGAAAAATGGTCGTATGATAAGTTTTGAAGTCAAGCAAGTTGCGAAACAAAATTTAGAAAAAGTTATTGTAAATTCCTTTAAGGAATTCTCTTCAAATTTGGGTTAAATGTCTTGGGGTGTTTCTCCTTATCTATAAAGAGTTAGTGGGATCCCAATATAACAAATCGAAGGTCTACGAATCTAGTTTCCAACACACTAAACCGTTTGTCCATACGACTTCATAATAGAGAGAAATTCATGTTTTCGTAAGACTGCACAAGCAGACACGTCAAAGTGGGGCCCACATCCTAAGTCGGTTTGCTTTTATAAATCAGCTTCTCCTTCGTTTTAAAACCCATAAAAACAGACCAAAAACCATGGAAAATCAGATATAAACCTTAGAAATAATCCATGGATCTTGATCCTTTCAATTCGGAAGTTTAACGGAAGTTGCTTTATGTCGCGAGCTCATCGTCGTGGTATAGTTTTATCGTCGTTTTGGCTCCATTTGTTGCTACTGCAAGGAGGCATTTCGTGGAAGTGATATTTTTATGGTATTATAATTTGATTATCGGAAGTTAAGGGTTCTAAATCCTCGACTCATTCTTAATTTGAGCTTTAGAATCAATTCCGAGGAGAACTTATTGTTATCGGCATGTTTGTCGTGTTTCCTTGTCGTATATTGTTACATCTCGTGGTGGCCCCTTATAACAGCATGTTTAGCTTGGTATTTCAAAGCTTTTTGTCAAGTTAACCTTCCTCCTATGACCCTCCTTCGTTATTATATGTTCTAGTATTGTTTGATGGATTTCTGAGCCACGAAGTGGTATTTTGGATCTGTGGCTCTGGGCAGCCCCTTTGTCATATTAAATTGGGTTGTTATTGTTGTATGTTGATGGTGTTAAGGTGTTGGAGGTACTGGGAATTGGTGTTATTCTTAATGGAGTCACGCACAATAGTTATTGGATTGAATGACATGAAGTACGCCTTTAAATAGTGCCTCGGGAGCTCGTCGCTCCTTTGAGATGTGAGTGGAATATTGTTGTTGGATATAGCTGCCATTTCTTATTGTTATTGGCCTCATTTTATGCTTTGGAGTCACGAGTGTGACATTAACACCTTATCAAATGGCTATGGCTCGTTCTTGCAGCCTCGTCGATTCTAGCAATTTTTCCATTACCTTGGTTGGTCAGGCTTCATAGAGATGCCTTTGGGACTTCAGTTGAAAGTGTTTTTATGATTTGGAGCTTCCCAGAGCAGTTTGAGCCTGGACGACACCGTTCCTGCAGCTAGTCATCGGATGACAAGTAGGTTATGACTTTCCTACCTAGACTCTGCGTATATAGGCTATAACTGCATTAATTAACATCCTTGGGTGGGTTATTATAGGTTGGTACCCCAGACCTTGTTCACCTTGTTCGTCTGTTATTTCATGCATTGTTTGTAGTATTCGCGTAGTATTGTATATTACCTTTGTGGTCCTGTGTGGCCTTGTATTGACTCTGGAACATAGATGGTGGGTTATTTGGGGAATGTCCGTGAGACCCGGACATAGAGATGATCCTTTTAGGCTGGTTATGTCTGCTGAGTAGCTGTTGGGCCTGTGCAGGGCTGATAGGAGTTGTTGTGAGCCATTGGGATACTTTGATATTTGTGTGCGAGCATATCATCCATGAAAAAGGTTTTCCCCTGCATGTTTTATTACAGTTTTGGCTACGAGCCACTACTAACAGTTTTCCTAAATCTGCATGGCCCTGGGGGCCCTTTTTTGGTACTGTTGATAATATAAAAGGGGACTTTTGGATGTTTTCGCACTAATTTTATTACTGGTACTAGTATCTGCGGGGCGGAGCACCAGACTTGATTTTATTACTGATACTAGTCTCTTCGGGGCAGAGCACCAGACTTGATTTTATTACTGATGCTAGTCTCTGCGGGGCGGAGCACTAGACTTGATTTACTACAGTTTTAGACCCGGTTACGCCCGGGCACCCTTGGAGGGGTTTTTGAGGCATTTTCTACTGCTTTAGTCCTGGACAGGGTTTGGGCATGCATATTCGAGACTGGGTCTCTATCTTAATCCCGGACTTGCTTCCAGATGACATGTCTTGATACTGAGTTTTAGTATGGGGTCGGGGACCTCCATGGACCTTGCCGCTCCGGGCCTGGGGCTTCGGGCTACGTGCGCCGGAGGGAGGGGTATACGATGGAGTAGAGGTATATGGGCTAAGACCTTCTATGGAACCTTCCTGCTGGGCCCGATTGGCACCGGAGGAGGTACATATAGAGATTCTATTTCACACATCATATCATATCATATCATGCATTGGATTCCACCCTTATTTGCTGTGTGTTCAGTGTACGCTCCGGTAGTATGGGATGCCAGAGGATTTGCTTTCACTTGATTGTGTTCCTCGGTTGTATAGGCGGCCGTTGGGACTATAGGTAGACTATATTTACTCATGTATTTATTTAGAGTTTGTCTTGGCACTCGGTTAGTGAAGTATTAGTGATGGTTAATCTGTTGAGGTTTCGGTTGTGGGATATCTGATTATTGTGAGGGCTAGGGAGTCCTATCTTATTGAGGCACTTTTGTGTGGCCTTCTGAGCAGAGTGTGAGACTCTGGTTCTATTCTTGTGGGAAGCTGAGTGGTATCTCTCGGTTATTATGGTCTAGTTATTTCATCCTAGGGTGGTACTTGTGAGGTGATTCCCTAGTTATGCTATCATGTTATTGGATTGGTGTTATGATTTCCTTATACTGATTGATTCCATTTTGAGTATGTTAGACTGCTCTCCGTCTTTTCCTTCTACTTGAGGTTACCGGTATACCGTCATTTTCTCAACTCTCTCTCTACTTACCTATATTATTGTGCAAGGACTCCAGGTGTGTTCTCCTTTCCTTCACCTGTGATTCTATGTAATTGTATCTTTGTGCTAGCATGTGTTACTTGAAGCTCTTGGTTATGGATGATCTGTGCTAGCTCCTTGTGCCTTGCTTATTGCTTCAGTGACTGCTTTCTTGCTATCGGTTACTTAATGCTTTTACATCTTATATGCGCTCAGTCGGCCGATGATACCTACTGAGTACCCGTGGTTTTGGTGCTCATACCATACTTCTGCACTTTTTGGTGCAGATATTAGCTGAGCTTTCACTGTTGAATGCATTGGAGACTCGTGCAGCTTTTGGATCTTCGAGACTAGGGTGAGCGCCTGATGTTCGGGGCTTTTCTACATCTCATCTTTTGTACTGTTACTCTTTGTATATTCGGAGACAGTTGTACTTATCATTTTGTTACTTCTAGCACTTGTATTCTATTAGAAGCTTCTGTACTGTCGATACCAAGTCTTGGAGTTGGTGTAGTTTCATGATGTATATATTTGGGTAAATTGCTTCCGCGTTGTCTTATCTTTACATTTTGCTTCTGCTTATCTTAGCTTGTTGAGCGTATTGGTTAGGTAGTAGCCCATTACTAGCTGTTCCGGGCTACGGGAATTGGTTCGCCTACTGGGGGGTTGTAGGTGCCATCATGACTTGAGAAATCGGGTCGTGACAAAAAGATATTTAAATCATATTTTTAATATTAATGATAATGAGTAAAAATTATAACACAAAGATTAAAATAAGGAAAGCAAATATTAACTGTACTTCACAACGAGTTTAGAATTATGAAGTAAAATATTAAGAAAAATTTCTGAAATCATTTTAGTTGTAATTAACTTATTTTGATGTGCCATATAATTTTTCTATACAAAATATCATAATTTAGGTAAAATTTACTTTTAATTAATTTGGCTAAAATTGAATGTCTTTTACGTGACAATTTTTTTTTAAATGATTTTTTATATTATAAACTTTAAAATTGAGACTTTCAATGAATGAAAATATTAAAATAGGGAAGAAATAAATTATTTGAGTAAAAAAATATTTATTAAACCAAAAAAATAAAATTGAAAAGCAGCTAGAACAAGAAAATATTAGAAATGAAAGAAATAAGGAGAGAGAAATAGAAGAGCTGACGCTTTGACCCATTTTGAGGAAAGTGGGATCCCATATTTCACTTTGTAAAATATGAGAGAAAACTCACACAAGTTTTATCTGCCACCTAATACTAGTGCATCTTACACAATAATTTTTTTTAGAAAACAACAATCTCACAAAAGAAAGTTCCATTTAAAATTTTTAGGACAGCTACCCAACTTTGAAGTGAGAGTGAAGACATTGACGATCATAAATATGAGCATAAAATTTAAAGAACATCAAATGTTATTATATACAATAAAATTCACATCGAGAAAATATTAATTGGAATAGAAAAATATCGCAATAATTATAGTATTTGATTTGAATATATGAGTGTTACAATCTCTATGAATCCTCTGATTCTTCTTTTTGAATATAAATTCAAGGGCCTTTGAGTTTGATCTTGAATTTGGTTAATTTGATCTTGACTTGTTCTTGAGTTCAAGGGCTTTTGAGCTTGATCTTAAACTGATGGTTTTGATCTTGAGTAGTAGTTGAACTTGAGTGTTGAATGCTTGAACTTGTAGCTTGTAGAGAAATCTGTGGCGTTTGATCCACAAGCTCTCTTTGGCTTCTTGTTGGAATTCTGGTGTTCTTTCTGAATTATGAAAAACCTCTATTTATAGTTGTAAAATGGAGAAATTGTGATGAAGACAGGCTTGTTTTGGCCAATTAGATTTAAATGACATGACAATATTTGATTGGTCGAAATATATCACTTGTACACGTGACTCATTTTTATTGGTCTTTGATTTTACTAGGCATGATGCATTATTTTGATATGTGACGTGATCCTATTGACTCATTTGCTTGACTTGGCATGTCACATTATTTGACATGTGGAACCAAATTAGGCCTTTAGAATAAAATGACGTCTTGGACTTAGCAAAGTAGGCTCATCATTTGTAGCCCAAATCAATGGACTAGCCCAATAAAAATTAGACTTTAATTAAATTCATATTTATTGGACTTAATTAATTAATTTAATTATATTAATTCATAGTATTTATTTGGACTAATATATTTTAAATTTAATACAATCCAAATTTTATATGAATTCAAATTTAATAAAATTTTATTGTGTACAAATGCCCCTACTTTAAATTTTGCCGAGATATTTAATCTTTTGAAGACTAGACTTGAAGTATTAATGAAAATATCCTCAAATTTGTAGATTTTTTTTGGATTATTGTACTTTTGATAGAGAAATTATAATCACCACAACACTTTCTCATCTTATTAAAATAATATTTGTGCCCCTTTTTCTTCATAATATAATATAATTATGATAAGAATCTATTGGCAGATTCCTAAGCTTGTCAATTATCTTGGATGACACTTATCCTCTAAAAATAATATGATTTAGATAACAACTAAGCCAAGAGATATATAGCTTCTTCATCATATAGGATACCCTCATTTTATCCGTTGCTTAGCCACATGAGAACCAATCTCATTCCAACTTGTAGTGGACATTCAAGACTAAACAAAGTAGGAGACATGCTTAATTTTTGAAAAAGCAATAGTACCGCAGCCTTTAACACATTTTCCATATCATACAAAATAACTCTTCAATGCCTCTTTTCAACATTTATATAAACCCAGTATTTTTTACTCCATAAGCCTCAATTGCAATTTTCAAGCCACGCAAGGCATAGTGCCCAAATAATTTTTCTTTTTTTCTTTTTCTTCTTGTGATTTTTTTTGTAGGCCAATGAAAGCAACATTTATATCGTGGATTCTAACAGAAAGCTTGATCATAATGCAAAAAATTGGTCATACAGTGTGAAGGGATGTGTTTAACATCTCTGCTTCGAGATCACAAATTTAAGGCTTTATATGATCCCAAATATTTAAGCATAAGGCATTGCACCATTCGGACAAAAGATTTTACATCATCTAAGGTAAAATTTTTACATGGTCTATGACAAAGATCTTTACACCGTCTGAGCTAAAAATCTTACATTGTCTGAGGCAAAGACTTTACACCGTCTGAGTCAAAGATAATATAGTATCCAAGCCAAAGACTTTATACCATCTAAGGTAAAGACTTTACATGGTCTGCGGTAAAAACTTGTATACCGTCTAAGGCAAAGGTATCATATCGTCCGATTCAAAGACTTTACACTGTCTAAGACAAAATTTTTACATGGTCCACAATAAAGAGTTGTACATCGTCTGAGCTAAGGATCTTACATTGCTCGAAGTGAATACTTTACACCATCTGAGCCAAAGGCATCATACAGTCCGAGCCAAAGACTTTACATCGTCTAAGACAAAGACTTTACATGGTTCATAACAAAAACTTTTACACCATCTGAGCTAAGAACCTTACATTGCTTGAGGCAAAGACTTTACACCATCTGAGTGAAAGGCATCATATCATCTGAGTCAAAGACTTTTACATCGTCTAAGGCGAAGACTTTACATAATTTATGGTAATAAAAATTTTACATCATCTTTCAAGAATCGAGGTTCAAAGGGACTAAAATTGTTCATCATATGGCATGAAATTTAAAAATCTTTTTATGGATAAATCCGTGAAAGGCCATCTTAAGGTGCAAAGGGACAAATTTTGTCCATCTTAAGACATGAAAATTTAGAGATCTTTTTAAGGATAAACCTGTGAAAAGCTAGCTTAAGGTGCAAATAGACAAAAAGTTTTCACCTTAAGGCATGGAATTTAATGATCCTTTTAAGGATAAATCCGTGAAAAAGCCAGCTTAAGATGTAAAGGGATAACTTTTGACCATCTTAAGGCATGAATATTTAGAAGGCTGTCACGACCCAGACCACCGTGAGTGGCACTCACCCAACCTCCGGGTGAGCGAACCATCACTTCCCCGAACTTAATCGTTCTATCAGCTCAAAACCAGTGCATGAATGTAAACTAGCAATTCAATAATAATAAAAACTACTTCATTAATATAAACCTGCGGAAATTACCCTCTAGAATCTGAAAGTCGCAGTACCAAATAATTCTACCAATGTCTAGAGTGCGGGAATGCAACCCCGAAATATAAGGAAATAGTCAAAGCCCGAAATAAATGGGATACAACCCTAATGATAGATTCAAGGCAGCTCGATCGAAGCGGTTCACCCTTGAAGTCTGGAAATGCTAGTACTACAGATGAGGTCGCGTCTCAGCCGCTGGAAGATTGCCTGTACTCATAAGAAGAAAAGCAAGTGCAGTATCAGTACACCACCACTGTGTACTGGTAGGATCATCAGCCAGTTCCAAATAAATAGTGTATAATTTAGTATAGCAAATCACGTACAAGTACGGAAAACATGCAACAAGTCAATAGGCTCCCCTAGACTACAAGTCTTTACCTAGCTTATTTCCACATGAAATCCACTTTTTATAACTCTAAACAACAATCACATAATTCAATAAATCAGCCTTTTTGCCTAGCCTGGACCCACCCTGGGACCTTTTCTACACAACACCTAAGTGTTAAACAGATAACCCGGCCTAATCCAAGACCAACTCAACAGATATAACAGGATTCCCGGTCACTCAAGGACCACCAACGAATATCACAATTCAAATAAACAGCCCGATCCACTCACGAAACCAATAACAGTCAATGCAATGCAATAATATCAATGTAATGCAACAATATCAATGCAATGATGTAGTAAAATAAACCCGTACCTGGCGTGGTATCCAAGCCAACCGTTAGTATTCCAAAACCAGGCATGGTACCCGAGCCAACCATTTGTTATACCCGTACCAGGCATGGTACCCGTGCCAACCGTTAGTATACCCGTACCAGGCGTGGTACCCGTGCCAACCTTTAGTATACCCGTACCAGGCGTGGTACCCGAGCCAACCGAATGTCAATGATCCTAAGTCAAATAATGAACAAACAACTTGTAAACCAACAAGCAACACACCTTTCAATTCACAGACTGTAAAACAAGATCCTTAGACATTCTACACAATTCCTCTAAGCAATGCAATTCATACAAACACTTAGATAAGGGTACAAAATATACAACATTCACAGGAATCGTAAGCCATCACCTACCTCAAAATGATCCAAGCTCTACTCAACCTGAGCTTTTCCATGTTCCGGATTCCTTTCTCGTTCTTGGTCTAAAACAACATACAAGTACCCAAATTAAGAAATAAGACCTGCGCATTACCCGGATTACACCAAATTCCAGACCCCCAGGCCACCCATGATCATCCTACCCTTTTTCCCGTGCTTCCTGCTATTAATTTCCCTAGTTCTATTATTTTTACATATAAAAATAGAGCATTTAGCAATATGTGATCATAAAACCTTACTTTTAGCAATACCGAAGAACTTTCATGCCTAGAATCCCCCTTTTTTCCCAGATTCTACCATCCCTAGGTTATCCCAACCTTTCCCTAAGTTCCCTCCTAACAATTCTACCGCATAGGAAAAGTAGAACGAAGATTGGGGAGTGGAAACCTTACCTTAGGGAAGGAAAATAATGGAAAATGGAGGAAAATCGCCTGGAATCGCCTTGCCCTTCTCCCAAAACAGAATTGTGAAAACTGAACATTTTGGGGAATGTTTCTGCATTAAATTCCATCACGCTCCACTATAGAGATACCGTCGTAGGGGAGTCATCCGCTATGGCGGAGGCTGGCCGATGTTGACTTCCGCTGTAACGGTAATTCTCTTCTACAACGGAGGTCGCTATGATAGAGTGTCAACCGCTACAGCAGTTGACACGGGACAGAAAGTCATAAAACCTCTAAAATTAGTCCATTTTACAACACACTTATTTTCCCGATGTCCCAAAATAATCCCTTCACGTCAACCTCAATTCTAAGAGTTGTACTTACCCGAATTCGATTCCGAAAAGTCCCCCGGACTCCTTTATGTGTTAGCTATAAGGAAAACTAGATCAACACAAGACATCCAACCCAATCCTTACCCAGATTACCCTAGACCATACCTCGCCCCTAAATCGGCCGAGACTAGCCTAGCCCAGAATTTCAAACCCCCAAACCCAGAGTTTTCTAACTCTAAAACTTGGCACGATTGAACTACTCATAACGATGGACCCAGTCGTTATAGTAGATACCAATTTACCCATTGTTCGTCCCTGAATGATCAAACCCAAATTTATGAAAATAAAGGAAAAAAAGTGTAGTACCTAAATTCTCAAACATATGAGGGTACTTGTCCCGCATGTCCTTCTCGGTTTTCCAAGTGGCTTTCTCAACTGGATGATGCTTCCACTGAACCTTTACCATATCAATCACCTTTTTCCTCAATCTCCGAACATCCCGAGGAAGAATCAAGACTGGTTCCTCTTCATAATGAAAATCCTTATTGAAAAGTACCTCATCCCACTTGATGATGTAGTCCCCATCCCTATGGTATCGCTTAAGCATGGATACATGGTATATCGGATGGACGCCCGACAAACTGGGCGGCAGTGCTAACTTGTAAGCCACTGGCCTCACAACCTCAAAAACCTCAAAAACCTCAAATGGATCGATGAACCGAGGGGTAAGATTGCCCTTCTTACCAAACCGCATAACTCCTTTCATTGGTGACATCTTCAACAATACCTGTTCACCAACCTGAAATTCCATGTCCCGGACCTTGTGATCCGCATACTCTTTCTGCCTACTTTGGACAGCCAATAACTTGGCCTAAATGCCCCTTACCTTTTCTTGTGCTTTTTTTTTTTACCAATTCTACTCCCAAAGGCTTTACATCTCCTTCCTCAAACCACCCAACCGGCGATCTGCAGCTCCTCCCATACAACGCCTCGAACAGTGCCATGTCAATACTGGAGTAATAGCTATTGTTGTATGAGAACTCGCATAATGGTAGAAATTGGTCCCAATGACCCCCAAAGTCTATCACACATGCTCTCAGAATGTCCTCCAATATATGGATCGTCCTCTCCGACTGACCATCAGTCTGAGGATGGAAGGCTGTGCTAAAAGTGAGTTATGTACCCAACTCTTCATGTAGCTTGCCCAAAAATTTAGAGGTGAACTACGTACCCCTGTCTGAAATGATGGATAGTGGCACCCCATGCAGTCTCACAATCTCCTTCACGTATATCTTAGTCAATTGCTGCAAATTATAATCTACCCTGACCGGAATGAAATGAGCGGACTTGGTCATCCTATCAACAATGACCCAAATGAAGTCATACTTCCCCAATGTCTTGGGAAGACCCACCACAAAGTCCATGGCTATCCTTTCCCATTTCCACTCTGGAATGGGCATCCTCTGAAGTAGTCCTGCAGGTCTCTGGTACTCATACTTTACTTTCTGGCAATTCTGACATTTGGACACAAAGTCAACTATGTTCCTTTTCATTCCGAGCCACCAGTGCTGCCTCAAGTTCCTGTACATTTTAGTCACACCTGGATGAATTGAGTACCGCGAACCATGAGCTTCTGCCAAGATTTTCTGAATTATATCATTAACCCGAGGAACATAAATCCTTCCTCTGAAACTTAGTACTCCCCCAGAGTCTAACATGACGTCCCTGGATTCCTCAGATATTACCTTACCTCAAAGCTTACTTAGTTTCGGATCCTGAAACTGTTTGTCTTTATTTCCTCTATGAAGGTGGCCTTGACCTCAATGATGGCCAATAATCCACCCTATTCTGAAACACCCAAGTGTATGAACTTGGCCTCCAAGGCTCAAATTTCCTTTGCTAGTGGTCGTTTGGACATCCCCAAACAAGCCAAACTACCCATGCTAACTATCTTCTGGTTCAATGCGTCTGCCACCACATTAGCCTTACCCGGACGATATTGAATAGTCACATCATAGTCCTTCAATAACTCCATCCACCTTCTCTGCCTCAAATTCAAATTCTTTTGAGTGAACACATGCTGCAGACTGTGATAATCGGTGAACACCTCACACTTGACACCATAGAGGTAGTGTCTCCAAATCTTGAGTGCAAAGACTATTGTTGCCAACTCTAAGTCGTGAGTCAGGTAGTTCCTCTCATGCACCTTCAACTCCCTAGATGCATATACTATCACATTCTTATCCTACATCAACACAGCACCCAAACCAGAATGTGAAGCATCACAGTAAATAATAAAGTCTTTATATTCAACCGGCAAGGACAATATAGGAGCCATGGTCAGAAGCGTCTCGAGCTTTTGGAAGCTCTCCTCGCACTTGTTGGACCACATGAATGGTACATATTTATGTGTCAGCCTGGTCAGGTGAGTAGTAATAGATGCAAAATCCTTAACAAACCTCTGGTAGTACCCTGCGAGTCCAACAAAACTCCTCACCTCAGTCACAGAGGTAGGTCAGACCCAACTCTTGACTGCTTCAATTTTCTGGGAGTCTACCATCACCCCCTTTTCTGACACTACATGCCCCAAGAATGCAACCAAAGTCAACCAAAATTCACAGTTGGAGAACTTCGCATAAAGCTTCTGGCGTCTCAAGATGTCCAACACAATACAAAGATGACTAGCATACTCCTCCCTACTCTTGGAGTAGATCAAAATATCATCGATAAACACAATTATGAAGGAATCCAAATACGACTTAAATACCTCATTCATCAAACTCATGAATGCTGCCTGTGTATTGGTCAAACCAAACAACATTACTAGGAACTCGTAATACCCATACCGAGTTCAAAAAGCAGTCTTAGGAATGTCCTCAGGCCTAATACTCAACTGATGGTACCCCAACCTCAAGTCAATTTTTGAAAACACCGATGCACCCTGAAGGTAGTCAAACAAATCATCAATGCAGGGTAGAGGATACTTATTCCGGATGGTCGCCTTGTTCAACTGCCTATAATCTATGCACATTCGCATAATACCATACTTTTTCTTTACAAACAACACAAGAGCACCCCAAGGTGAAGCACTGGGATGGATAAATCCCTTATCTAAGAGTTTCTACAGCTGAGTCTTAAGTTCCCTTAACTCTACCGGAGCTATACGATATAGAGGAATAGAAATGGGATGAGTGCCTGGCTCCAAATTAATACAAAAGTCTATATCCCTGTCTGGAGGCATACCAGGCAAATCCGCTGGAAACACCTCTAGAAACTCAAAAACCACCAGAACTGACTCAATAGATTTGGAATCCACACTATCATCCCGGAGATGAGCCAAGAAGGCTAGACACCCCCTTCCCACTAGCTTTCTAGCCTGAACAAACAATATGACCTTAACTGGCTTAGGCCTGTACACACCTTCCCACTCTAGTCTATCCTTACGCGGAATCTCTAGAGCAACAGTCTCGGTGTTATATTTCAACTCAACATGATAAGGGGACAGGCAGGTCATGCCCAAGATAATATCAAAATTAGCTATATCCAGAATTACCAAGTCTACCCAAGTATGCAACCCTACAAACACAACAGAATAGTCACGATAAATATGAGTCACAATCACCGACTCTCCAACTAGGGTAGAAACATGAATAGGGAAATCAAGGATATCACAAGTCAATTCCAGACCCAACACAAAACTCACAGATACATAAGAACATGTAGAACTTGAATCAAATAATACCGAAGTTAGTTTATCACAGACAAGAATGGTATCTGTGATCACCACATTTAATGCTTCTGCCTCAGTCCTTCCTGGAAAAGCATAGCAATGAGCCCAATCATCAATCTGGGTAACTTCTCGGGTTGGCTGTGCTGCATCCCTGCCCGCACCACCGTTCCCTCTGTCACCCTGGCCTCCCTGAAAGTTTCCTCGCCCACCCTATGGATGACCTCTAGCATTACCACCTCTACCTGCCGGGACCACCACTCTAGACTGCTGCTGACCTTGATTACTTGTCTACCTGAGTGGGCACTCCCTCTTAAAGTGGCCCAGATCACCACAATGGAAATAACCACGGTCAAGTGTAGGCCTTCTAGCTAATGTATAAGACGCTCCCTGGCCTCTAGGAGCTGAAGACTGATTATGAGCTCCTTAACAACCACCTGTAGCAGCTGGCAGAGCTGGCTGAATAGGACGGGCTGAGTATGCCTGCTGATTTTGGCCCTTGGAATATGAACCACCATAATTTCCCTCATTCCGGGGCTTCTTGGCTAACACCTTAGCCTGCCCCATCTGCCTGACTCCCTCAAGTTGCTTCACATAATCTACCACATTATTAAAGCCCTTCCCTGAAGAAGTCATATGCACTGACAGTACCTGCAGTTCAGTATTCAACCCTTTCACAAACAACCAGACCCGTTCCTCCTCGGAATCCAACATCAGTGTGGCAAAACAAGACAAGGCGTGGAACTTAGCCTCGTAAGTAGAGACTGACATGCCACCCTGATATAAGTTCAAAAACTCATCTTTCTTCCGGTCTCTCAAAGTATAGGGTACGTATTTCTTTAAGAACAAAGCGTGGAACTTTTCCCAAGTCAGTGGGGGTAGAACAAAAGACCGACACTCCACATGAGACCTCCACCACTGCTTAGCATCACCGTGCAGCTGAAATGTGAAAAACTCAACCCCATGCTGACGTACAATGCCCAACTTGAGCAACCTCTCATAGAAATCAAGATGAACTCATAAGAATCCTCTATATCCGTACACTAAAATGTAGGAGGTCTCATCTTGAGAAACTTGGTCAGCATCTCATGCTCATTCCTTGTCATCACTGGGCCTAGCATTGTCCTGAAGAAGTCATTCGTGCCTGAAGCTGCATCCATCCTAGGCACTATAGTAGCTGCTGGCTGAAGATCCAAGGCCTGGTTTGCAAAAACCATGGGTATGGCCCCAGTACCAACCAACCCACTCAAAATATTCCAAGCCTGGTGAAAGGCTTCTGGTGTCATAGTAGGGAGGCCTGCACCCCCAACCGGTGCCACCTCCTCCTGCACCTCACCATCTTCAGCCACAACCTCTACATCTTCAGCAATATGTTCCTGAGGTGGGGGAGGGGTTTCCTCACATGCATCAGCAACAGCTCGAGCCCCACCCCTGGCGGGTGTGGCTCTACCTCGTCCTCTGCCCCTTCCCCTACCTCTACCACGGATAGCCGAGCCCACTGCTGGGACCGCTGCTCTAGCTCTATTATTCCTTATGTTAACCATCTGCGGATAGAAGAGTGAATGAGGTTAGATACCAATTTGTATCACCAGATACCAATTGGAATCAAGTTATAGTACGAAGGAAGGAAGGAAGAGATAGTTTTTCCTAAAGCCCCATAGCCTCTCGAAGAAAAGTACGGACATCTCTGCACCGTTCCGCAAGATTCTATTAGACCTGTTTGGTACGACGAGATCAACAAACCTAGGGCTCTGATACTATCATTGTCATGACCCAGACCGCCGTGAGTGGCACTCACCCAACCCTCGGGTGAGCGAACCATCACTTCCCTAAGCTTAATCGTTCTATCAGCTCAAAACCAGTTAATGAAAGTAAACTAGCAATTCAATAATAATAAAAACCACTTCATTAATATAAACCTGCGGAAATTACTCCCTAGAATCTGAAAGTCACAGTACCAAACAATTCTACTAATGTCTAGAGTGAGGGGATGCAACCCCAAAATATAAGGAAATAGTATAAGCTCGAAACAAATGGTCTACAACCCTAATGATAGATTTAAGGCAGCTTGATCGAAGCGGCTTACCCTTGAAGTCTGGAAACGCTTGTACTACAGATGAGGTCGCGTCTCAGCAGCTGGAAGATTGCCTGTACTCACAAGAAGAAAAGAAAGTGTAGTATCAGTACACCACCACTGTGTACTGGTAGGATTATCAGCCAGTTCCAAATAAACAATGTATAATTCAGTACAACAAATCAAGTACAAGTACAGAAAACATGCAACAAGTCAATAGGCTCCCCTAGACTACAAGTCTCTACCTAGCTTGTTCCACATGAAATCCACTTTTTATAACTCTAAATAACAATCACAGAATTCAATAAATCTACCTTTTTGTCTAGCCCAGACCCACCCTGGGACCCTTTCTACACAACACCTAAGTATTAAACAGACAACCCGGCCTAATCAAAAACCAACTCAATAGATATAACAGGATTCCCGGTCACTCAAGGACCACCAACAAATATCACAATTCAAATAAACAGCCCGGTCCACTCACGGAACCAATAACAAATAATGCAATGCAACAATATCAATGCAACGATGTAGTAAAATAAACCCGTACCAGGTGTGGTACCCGAGCCAACCATTAGTATTCCCTACCAGGCGTGGTACCCGAGCCAACCATTTATTATACCCATACCAAGCATCGTACCCGTGCCAACCGTTAGTATACTCGTACCAGGCGTGGTACCCAAGCGAACTGAATGTCAATAATCCACAGTCAAATAATGAACAAACAACTTGAAAACCAGTACGCAACACACCGTTCAATTCACAGACTGTAAAACAGTACCCTTAGACATTCTACACAATTCCTCTAAGCAATTCAAATCATACAAACACTTAGATAAGAGTACAAAATATACAACATTCACAGGAATCGTAAGCCATCACCTACCTCAAAATAATCCAAGCTCTACTCAACTCGAGTTTTCACGTGTTCCGAATTCCTTTCTCGTTCTTGGTCTAAAACAACATAGAAGTACCTAAATTAACAAACAAGGCCTGCGTATTACCTGGATTACACCAAATCCCAGACCCCCAGGCCACCAATGATCATCCTACCCTTTTTCCTAGGCTTCCCTCCATTAATTTCCCTAGTTCTATCATTTTACAGATAAAAATAGAGAATTTAGCAATATGTGATCATAAAACCTTACTTTTAGCAATATCCAAAAACTTTCATGCCTAGAATCTCCCTTTTTCCCCGGATTCTACCATCCCTAGGTTATCCCAACCTTTCCCCAAGTTCCCTCCTAGCAATTTTACCACGTAGGAAAAGTAGAACGAAGATTGGGGAGTAGAAACCTTACCTTAGGGAAGAAAAATAATGGAAAACGGAGGAAAATCGCCTGAAATTGCCTTGCCCTTCTCCCAAAATGGAATTGTGAAAACTGAATGTTTTGGGGAATGTTTCTGGATTAAATCCCATCACGCTCTGCTATAGCGGTACCGCCATAATGGAGTTGTCCGCTATGGCAGAGGCTGACCGACGTTGACTTCCACTGTAGCGGTAATTTCTCTGCTATAGCGGAGGTCGCTATGGCGGAGTGTCAACCGCTATTGACACAGGACAGAAAGTCATAAAACCTCCAAAATTAGTCCATTTTACAACACACTTATTTTTTCGACGTCTCAACCTTTTCACGTCAACCTCAATTCTGGGAGTTCTACTTATCCGAATTCGATTCCGAAAAGTCCCCCGGACTATGTGTTAGATACGAGGAAAACTAGCCCAACACAAGACATCCAACACAATCCTTACCCAGATTTCCCTAGACCATACCTCACCCCTAAACCGGCCGAGACTAGCCTAGCCCAAAATTTAAAACCTCCAAACCCAAAGTTTTCTAACTCTAAAACTTGGCACGATTGGACTACCCATAATGACGGACCCGATCGTTACAAAAGGCAAAGGCTTAAAAACTTGCTAGATTTTATGGCTATAACTTGAGTATTTGATATACTTTTGAAGACTTCAACTTGTACACTCAACAACTTTAAGGAATTCAACTGACAGACATGGTAGATTCAAAACTTCAACTTGAAAATTTGGAGGATTTGAAGACTTCAATCGCAGACTCGCTCAACGATCGCAGACTCACTCAACGATTTTGAGGACTTCAACTTGCAGATATGGTGGGTTTGAGACTTTAACTTCAAGACTTGGAGGATTTGAAGACATCAGCTTGTAGACATAGTAGATTTGAGACTTTATCTTGTAGAGTTGCTAAATTTGAGGACTTCAACTTGCAGAGTTAGTAGATTTGAGACTTCAACCTCATAGAGTTTATTGAATTTGAAGACATCAACCTTCAGACTTAGAGGTTTTGAGGACTTAAACTTCTAGACTTGACGAATTTAAAAGTTTCACCTCATAGACCTGACAAATTTGATGACTTCAACTTGCTGACTTGATACATTTGAGATCTCAACCTACGAACTTACAACTTTGAAGACTCTAACTTACAGGCTTGGAGCATTTTGAGGACATCAACTTATGAATTTGTCAAATTTGAAAACTTCATTTCACAGACTTGGCAAATTTGATACTTCAACCTACAAACTTGACACCTTTGAAGATTTCAACTCACAAACTTAAAGGATTCGAGGACTTCAACTTATAGACTTGGTGAATTTGAAAACTTCTCCTCACAGACTTGGTCAATTTGAGAACTTCAACTCATAGAGTTGGTAGATCTTGACTTCAGCCTGTTGGCTTGGTGAATTTGAGGACTTTAAATCCTATTGAAGAAGCTCATTTTTTATAGAGGTTTTCCCCCATCGAGCTATCAATATTTGGTGAAACTTCAAAATTTGATAAAAGAGTACTTGTAGACTTGACTTTCATGTGACAGATCAAGTGGTGTATTTTTTTGGCAATCATGCGACTGAACCTATAATGAAATTCTAAGTACCTACCTAACTTGGTGAAGAGGATCAAGTTATAGTATAGTTCTGAAAAAGCGATTCTTTTTGGTCCTAGCTTTTTCCTAGGCTGCGTCTTGCTAGGTTTTCAATATAGTAGACTTTTTGTGTCCTTACTTTTGCCTAAACCACTTCTTGCAAGGTTTTTAACCTAGTGAATAATTTTTTTGGGAGCCGTTCACTGTTTATACTCGTGGGGTCCAGGAGTAACATGCAGTTTATGCTCGATCTTTAATAAGTGTCAACTTGCTTCAAGAATAGTACTTCTTCAAGAACTTGGCATTAATAGGGTCGGCCCTCATGCTATCCGCATCAACCAGCATGTAAGCACTATTTGAATATGATTCTTGAATAACATATGGTCCATCCCACTTTGAGGTGAATTTTCCCCCAGACTTATGGGAAGTGATAATGGGTCTCCTCACTACAAGGACTTGATGTTCAACTTGAAAGAACCTCAAGCGATCCCTTTTTTTTGAAAGAATGAGATAGACGAGCTTGATAACATTTAAGATTTTGTTGATCTTCCAGCTTCTTTTCATAAAGTGCTTCTAACTCTGCAAGATATAGTCGAGCATTTTATTCTTCGGTGAGCCCTTCTTGAATAACAAGTTTTAAAGAAGGTATTTGATGATTAAATCGTAGGACTGTTTTATTTCAAAAAGTAAGTCAGTATGGGGTTGCTTGTGTTGGTGTGCAGTGAGTCATCCTATATTCCCACAAAGCTTCTTTTATTCGTTCATGCCAATCTCGTTTGGATTAGAAGATAATCTTCTTCAACAAGTTGCACAAAGTCTTATTGAATGCTCAGCTAGAACATTGGTGGCACCATGATACATAGACGATTTATGCTGATTGAAATAAAAAAGATCACAATTCTTTTTCATCAACTTTTTATCAAATGGCTTGCCATTATCCATTATTATATACCGAGGAATGCCAAAATAGTAGATGATATTCACTCGAATGAAGTTAGCAACATTATTCTTCTTCACTTCTTTGAGAGCGATAACTTCAGCCTATTTGGAGAACTAATTTGTTGCAGCCAAGATGTATAAGTGTTCGCTAGAAGATTTTGATAGGGGTCCAACAATATCCAAATGCTAAGAATCAAACGGTCAAGATGCGATAGTTGGATGTAGTACTGCGAGAGGCTAATGTATGAAATTCACGTGAAACTGGCAAGTTTTGCATCTCTGAGCATAATCTAAGCAATCTTTCACCATCGTTGCTTAGTAATATCCCATCCTTTTTATGTGAAAGTGTAGCTTTGGTCCAGATTGATGTGATCCTCACACTCTCAAATGTGCTTCTTCAAAATCTTAGATTGCTTTGTCTTCCCCCAAACATCACAAGAGTACTCCCTCAAATTATCTTCTATATAATGTGTTCTTGTAGTAAAGGAAGCAAGGTGCATGATAAATGTCAGTCCTTCTACTTGGATTTTCTGGAAATATCCCATAACACAAGTAGTCAATGACAAGTTGTCGTCAATCTTCTTTCGCAGCTTCAGAAATTGCAACGAGATTCTCAAGCTCATTTTCTGCATGTTCAACCTTATTTCGCAGTCGTACTACCTATTTTTTGCAGGTAGTAACTTATATCTGATCTGAAAGAGTTAGAGTTGAAGCTAGAGTAGCCAACACATTGGCTTCCTGGGGTTTTCTTCCTCAGTACATGTTGGAGGCTCACATCTCCAAGCCATCCTATTAGCTTCTGAGCAAAACCATAATATGGGCGTAGCTGGGGTTTCATTACCTCATAACTTCCCAAGAGTTGATTGATCACCAGCTGAGCGTCACCAAAGACTTGCAATTTTAGTTGCTTCATTTCGACAACCATTTTAAGTCCAAGTATTAATGCTTGATATTCAGCAACATTGTTGGAGCAACATTGCATTAAAGTTAAAGAGTATGGGAGAATGATGTGCTAGGATTTCACGTCACTTTCTACGCTTAAAACCAAATATTTTAGGAGTTCTTAAGTGTGGTTTGTTAGATATGATACTTGTTTGCTACATGTGCAGGGAAAAGTATTGAAAAGACATAAAGATAAGAAAAACTGCTATTTCTGGGCTAAAAGTCATGCCCCACGGGTGTGGGATCCACCATGGCCCATGGAAAGAAATGTCAGAATGAAGAAGTGAGAGTTAAAGGCAAAAACCCATCCCATGACTTACTAGGATGGGCGTCGGAGTCACCACGGGCCATCACACTTGCCCGTGGAAATAGACCAAAGAAGCCATGACTAAAGCTTAAGCTTAGACGCCCAGCCATGATGCTCGTGAGAGCTGCAATGGGATGTCACACACGCCCATCAAAATGAACCAGAGCTGTTGGGACTTCATATAAATTGGCCGATGGGTTACCCACGACACCCGTGGCAAGCACGATGGCCCATCAACCTAGCCCATGGAAATAAGGTAAAACTATATTTCACCAAGGATAGAAGACCCAATGGGCAAACCACGATTCCCGTGGCACCCACGATGGCCCGTGAGGGCTTCCCGTCATAAATGCCACATTACAGCTCTCCTAGTTCAGTTAGAATTTGGTCTTTGTTGTCTATAAATACCTTCCCTAGGGTTTTATTTTATTAGTTACGCATTTATTATGTAACTTTGAGACATCATAACATACTATTAAGAATATTATTCCATACTTTTGAGAATTCGATTATTGTTCTTGATTATTGAAGTGCTCTTGAGAATTCAAGATTCTAGGTTTCTTTACTTGTCATTGTAAGCTATAATCATGATCTATTCATCTAAATCTGATTGTTCTATTGCAACTATGAGTAGCTAAATCCATAACTAGGGTTGTGGGAACTATGAAGGATTAACAAAGTAGGCAAAGTACTTAGTAATCCTAGGAAGGTGTTCATGCATGTATTCTTCTTCTTCTTGTTATGATTGCTTTTTAATGGTTGCAAATGTTAGAACTCGCCTTATTTCTACTTGCTTAACCAAAGGGGTAAAAATGGGAAAGTGGATTATACAATGGAGATTTGAGGCTACCAACCCTCACCTAATTAGCTTGAACTTGCCCAGGGAAAGCTAATTTGGGATCACTGATAAGGGTTAGAAATGCAAAAACCCGTAGACTGACCAAGTTGTGTAGTGACATTCTTTTATTTTGGTAACCATCCGCTTAGGAGAACACAACTTACTGATCTTACATGCATAACACTAGACTAAATTATTGATACAACGCCTGACTGCGTTATGAACTCATGGGGAACACTACCCGAGTCACTTCTCTCATTGATTACAATACTTGAAGATTGTTACTTGTTCGAATCTTAATTACAAACATTACTTGTTACTTTAAAAAACCCCTTTAGTCTAGTGCGAATAAGCATAGTTGAACCTAGTCCTACCATATTCCCTGTGGGACCGACCCCAACCATCGTTGGGTTCTATATTTGAACATCGACCTCTTTATACTTCTTTTGGAGGTGTAATTTGGGCATATCAAATTTTGGCGCCGTTGCCAGGGAATATGATTTAAGATTAAGAGAGATTGTTTTTATTTCACTATTAGTCCTGATTTTACTTTTTTTTATTGTTTAGTTCTGTTCTACAGGTTGCACACTTGTGCATGCCCAGTGCGAGGAGTCAAGGCAATTCCATGATTCCATTTGATCTCAAACTCCAACAAACTCTGAGAAATATGTTCAAGGAAGAGGTCTTCGAAACACAAGAACAAGCCACAACTTGGATGTTGGCCAAGGAGAAACAAAAGTAGCAGGCAAATGAAGCTTCCTTAATCACGCAAGATGCTTAGGCTACCACAGACCTAGAAAATCAAAATGCTGCAGTTGAACATGCAAGACAAGAAAGGCAAGAAGCTGCTCATCAAGCCACACTGAATGCTCAAGCTGCAAGAGACGAGGTAGCACGGTGAAATATACCTCAAGATCTGATTGCACTGAGAGGGAATAGAGGCTGCCAGATTCAATAACCCTGACACGTCCCTCATTACAATCTTGATAATGATGATGTCAATGATGCAAAGATAACATGCCCCATAGTATTGCCACCACTGCCAGACTGTATAAAGTTTGACATTACTAGCACTATGATCCAACTACTGAACCTGAAGGGATTATTTGTTGGCAAGCCCAATGATGCAAATTTGCACTTGGTGAATTTTGTGGGGATCTGCAAGGCTTACAACCTTCCAGGGGTAGAACAAGATGCTATTAGGTTGTGGCTCTTTCCATTTTCTTTAACTAGAGAAGCAACACTTTATCTCACTGAGCTTCCTGATGCTTCAATATTTACATGGAGGGAGATGAAGAGTCAATTTGCAGAAAGGTTTTTCCCTCCATCAAGGATGTTGCATCTCAAGCAGGAGAGCTATAAGTTCAAGCAGTTGAACACCGAGGCACTATATAAGACATAGATTAGGTTAAATAAGAAGCTAAAATAGGTTCCAAATCACAGAATCCCTCCAGATCATTTGACGGAGATTTTTTATAGGGTACTGAATGCAAACACTAAGACGGTCGCTGATACAATCACTAGGGGAACATTCATGGATAATACTTTCATAAAAGCTTCTAAGATGCTTGATAGAGTTACCAAAATAAATAGGGCCTGGCATACGAGAGATTTTAAGAGTGCAGTAGGGACTTATGCTGTTGGGAAATCCTTAGACCAACAGGACTTGCAGGAACTTAGATAGGAGATCGCAGGATTAAAGACAAGTGTGGATCTGAATTCAAAGCAAATCCTAAGTAATAGAGCAGAAAAGGTGAATGTTGTAGGGTCATAATATAAAGCACCAAGACAGGATAGGACTGAATCTGATGAAGAAGATAACTATCTGAATGATCAAGTGATGGGTTTATGGGCCAATGGCCAAGGAAATCAAGGTCAGAACAGAGATAAAGACAATAAGAGAGATAAAGATAACAACTTTAATCGGTCTGGCTATAGAGACAAGAGCAGGGGTAGAGATAGAGATTGTGACTAGAACAAGAGGGATGACTACAAGAATGATATAATTGGCCTATATAACCGTCCTGGTAACTGTGAAGCAGGACTCAAGCAGCCAACCATTAAAGAGATTATAGCTAAGGTATTGCAAAAGGTTGAGTCAACTGATGGAAACCTGAAGGAGATGTGTGCTGACATATTAGGCATGAATCAAAAAGTAGAGTCACATGCCATCGCCATTAAGCAAATTAAGATGAAATTGGGGAAAATATCCATAGCGCTAAACCAGCATCAAAAGGGTACTCTTTCAAGCGATACCATTCAAAATCCAAAGAATGATAGACATTGCATGGTGGTGACTACTCAAATCAGAAAGAAGACTATTGACCCTCTTATCCCTATAGTTGCTGAGGAACTGGCTGAGCCTGAGATAGATAGAGCTGACATGGTAGATAAGTCTAAATAAAAGGTTGATGATGAGAGTCGAAGGGTAAAGGATCCAGTTGCTACTAAAGGTAAGGAAGATAAGGTTTCTAAAGTTTTCAAATCTATGCCTAGACCTCCGGTACCTTTCCCACAGAGACTAGCCAAGAAGGCCAAAGAAGGTAAGTATCAGAAGTTTATCTCTATGCTGAAGCAACTTTCAGTCAACATCCCTTTGGTTGAAGAACTTGAACTAATTCCTGGATATGCAAAGTTCATGAAGGACTTAGTGACCAAGAAAATAACTATCCATTTTAAGTCTGCAGATAATTTGCACCATTGTAGTGCAATAGCTTCCCGTTCTCTTGTGCAAAAAATAGAAGATCCTGGAGCTTTCACTATTCCTTGCACTATTGGGACATTTTATTTTTCCAAGGCATTATGTGATTTGGGTGCAAGCATCAATCTGATGCCTTTGACAGTGTTCAGACAATTGGGCTTTGGAGCCCCAACACCGATGATAATGCGGCTATTGATGACAGATTGCACTATAAAGAGGCCAATATGTATTCTGTATGATGTGCTTGTAAAAGTGGAGTCCTTTATATTTCCAGTGGACTTTATGATTCTGGACTGTGAGATAGATTTTGAGGTCCCCATCATCTTAGGGCAACCATTCCTTACCACAGGATGTGCTTTAGTTGACTTAGAGACAGGGCAGATAAAGTTCAGACTGAATGATGAGGAAGTGACTTTCAGCCTGTGCCAATCAACGAAGCACCATGATGATATCCAGGTGGTCTCAGTGATTGACATTGTAGATGACGAATAATTATTGGTCCCTGTTGAGAAGAGACTAGGTGTTGAAGCACTTGCAGCCATGATCATGAACTTTGATGGGGATGACATCGATGAATATGCTAAAATAGTGGAAGCACTTGCTGGTATGGGGTCTTACTTTTATTCTCCAAAAAATCTTGACTTAAAGAATAGAGTAACTCTATCGGCCAGACCATCTATTGACGAGCCTCCAACCTTAGAGCTCAAAGCACTTCCATCACACCTGTTATATATTTTCTTGGGAGCCAACAATACTTTACCTGTGATTATTGCTGCTGATTTAGGTAATGGGCAAGTTGAGGCTCTTTGGTCCATATTGAAGAAGTTCAATAGGGCCATTGGTTGATCTATTACATATATCATTGGCATTCCACCAGGTATATGCACGCATAAAATTCAACTTGAGCCAAATTCCATCCCAAGTATGAAGCATCAGTGTAGGTTGAATCAGCCTATGCAAGAGGTTGTCAAAAAGAAGATTATCAAGTGGTTGGATGCAGGCCTGGTATATTCGATTACAGACAGTAAGTGGGTGAGTCCAGTTCAGTGTGTTCCAAAGAAAAGTGGGATCACTGTGGTTCCTAGTGCCCAAAATGAGCTAATTATGATGAGCCAATTACAAGTTGTCATGTTTGCATGGATTACAGAAAACTGAATGCATGGATTGAGAAGGATCATTTTTCGATGCCATTCATGGATAAGATGTTAGACCGTCTTACTGGTAGAGGATGATATTGTTTTCTTGATGGTTACTTAGGATATAATCAGATTTTGATTGCTCCCAAGGACCAAGAGAAGACCACTGTCACTTATCCATATAGGACATTCACGTTCAAGAGGATGCCATTCAAAATATGTAATGCACCAGCAGCCTTTCAGAGATGTATGATGTCAATATTCTCTGACATGGTTAAAGACACTATTGAAGTATTCATGGAAGACTTCTCTATTGTAGGTGATTCATTTGAAGATTGTTTATCCCATCTAAGTTGTGTGCTACAAAGATGAGAAGAGTGCAACTTGGTACTGAAATGGGAGAAGTGCCATTTTATGGTCAAAGAAGGCATTGTGTTGGGTCATCGGTTTTTAAAAAGGGTATTGAGGATGAAAAGTCCAAGATTGAGGTGATTGAAAAATTGCCTCCTCTAATCTTAGTGAAGGGTATTTGAAATATCTTAGGGCATGCTGGGTACTATCGCAGGTTCATAAAGAACTTCTCGAAAATTGCACATCCCTTATAAACTGTTAGAGAATGATGTGAAGTTTGTGTTTGATGAGGCGTGTTTGATGGCATTCGAGTGTCTAAAGTTACAGTTGATCTCATCCCCCATTATTGTTTCCCCTGACTAGTCTGATTCATTTGAAGTGATGTGTGATGCTAGTGGAGTAGCGCTGGAAGCATTCCTATGCCAAAGATGAGAGAAGATCCTCTACCCAATTAACTATGCTAGCAAAGCTTTGAATCCTGCCTAGAAGAACTATACTGTGACAGAGCAGGAACTTCTAGCTGTGGTGTTTGCATTTAAGAAGTTCAGATCTTATTTGCTTTGCACCAAGGTGATCGTGCACATAGACCATGCAACTCTCAAGTATCCTATGTTGAAAAAGGATGCAAAGCCTAGATTGATTCGTTAGATGCTGCTGCTACTGCAAGAATTTAACTTTGAAGTCAAGGATTGAAAAGGTACCAAAAATCAGGTGGATGATCACTTGTATAGACTTGAAGATGAGGCTATGTTGCAGCTGAAGGATGAGCTTGAGATTGATGATGCTTTCCCGGATGAAAAAGTATTGGCTGCTTGTCAGGATTTGATCCCATGGTATGCAGACATTTCTAATTACTTAGCAAATGATATAGTTCATCCAGACCTGACAGTCCAGCAGTGAAGGAAGTTCATGTTTGACGTGAAAAAGTTTTTTGGGAAGAGCCTTATTTGTTACGGGTATGTGGTGACACCATGATTCGTAGATGCATAGCTGAAACAGAGATGGAAGATATACTTGAGGCATGCCTTTCCTCTCCTGTAGAGGGACATCCTGGTGGCACCCGAACTACCCACAAGATTTTGCAATGCAACTACTGTTGGCCTACCCTCCACAAGGATTCTCATGAGTACACAAGGGCCTGTAATCGATTCCAAAGGGAAAGGGGTATATCAAGGAAGCATGAGCTTCCTCTCACTCCTATCCTTATGATTGAATTATTTGATGTATGGGGAATAGATTTCATGGGTCCTTTTGTGATGCCGAATGGTATGAGGTATATATTGGTTACTGTTGACTATGTGTCAAAATAGGTGGAGGCGGTAGCACTTCCCAACAATTAAGGCAAGAGTGGCACAACATTCTTGAGGCAAAATATCTTCTCCAGATTTGGCACACCGCGAACGATTATCAATGATGGAGGGTCTCATTTTTGTAGTAAGCTGTTTTGGGCTTTACTTGAGAAATATAGGGTGAGACATAGTATGGCCACACCTTACCATCCACAGACGAGTGGGAAAGTAGTGGTCTCAAATTGAGAGATAAAGTCAATCTTTGCGAAGACAGTGAATATGCATAGAACAAATTGGTCTAGGAAGCTTGATGATGCCCTATGGGCATATCGAATAGCCTATAAGACTCCCATTGGTATGTCACCCTATAAGCTTGTATTTGGTAAGTCATTCCATCTTACGGTAGAGCTTAAGCATAAGGCCATGTGGGTGCTTAAAAAGCTAAATTTGGACTGGTGTGCCACATCCTATCAACAACTTGGTCAGTTGAATGAACTTGATGAGTTTTGTCTTAATGAGTATGAAAGTTCAGCCCTATATATAAAGAGAACATGAAGATGTACCATGACCAGAAGATTGAGAAGAGATATTTTTAGCTGGGCGATCTGGTTCTGCTCTACAATTCAAAACTCCACTTATTTTAAGGCAAGCTAAAGTCTTAACGGATGGGGCCATTTCGAGTGGTGTAAGTATCCCAATATGGTTCTATAGATCTTGAGAACCGTGATGGCAAGCGGTTCAAAGCCAATGGTCAGCGTGTCAAAGCCTATTTGGGAAATACTGAAGAGATAAAGTTGGGTGAAGCTTGGGAACTTGGTGAAGTCTGATTAACCAAGTGACCTGCGTCGTGCCGCGACATTAAATCAGGCATTGCTTGGGAGGCAACCCATGAACTAATGTTTGTTTGAGTGTGTAGGAGTTGGTGAAACTGAGTAAAGCAAAATTTGCAGAAAAGAGGTCCCATGGGCACCTCTGATAGGATGTCACACGTCCCACCCCCGTGGGAAATGGGCGTACAGTAAGGAATATATAAGAAAAATTCAGTTGTCCATTTCCACATCCTATCATGATGGGCCGTCGAAGACCCAATGGGCATGGGAAATGGACGTGCAAATAGCAAATTAACGGTAAAACCCACTGGCTTATTTCCACACACCGATATGATGGGTCATCGCAACCCTGATGGGTATGGGAAATGGGTCTCTAATGCCCAGGTAAGTCAACTGTGATAGGCCATCGTGTTCCCCATAAGCATCATGATTGCCTGTCATTTGGTTTAGTCAAAGGGTTAATGAATTTTAAAATAAAGAGCTGACCCGACTCAGCCTGGACTCTCTTTCTCCTTACCCACGATTTAAAAGTGTTTGACCTTATTCAATTAAGTACAAATTGATTCAAACTCCCTTCACAACTAACGTCTCTCCCCCACTAATCACTCCCATGATCTTCTCCCTTCCACAATCCCCATTAATAAGCAAATCTCCTCCTTTTAAAAGTTTCCACTCAAACTTCAACTTCACAAGGCACTACCACGACACTTTCCACAAAGTCACTCAAGAGTTCAACAAGTTCTACAAACAAAGTCAGTGAAATTTAAAATTTAAAATTTGATCACCAAATTATGTTGAAGTGATTATGTCTATAGGGTTTGTATGTGTGTGAAATATTGCGTATAATGAACCCTAGATATAAAAGTGTTTATGTTGTTGTAGTTGTGTTCTAGGACCTAGGGTTGTTGATTTTCTGTTGTTGCTCTATGATGGTTGTTAGGGAGATGGGTATAGCATGTTCAAAATACAGTGTGTGAAGTGTTTGGGAGAGAAGGGTTGTGGAGCATAAGAAAAATTTGTGCGGTCTTGATCCCATAGGCTGTCCTAACGGGATGTCGGAGACCAGACAGGCGTCAGAGTTGGCGTAGGAATTAGAACAAGGCCTGAAAAGGCTATTGCCCCATTCTGACATCCAAACCTGATGGGACATTGGACCTTCCATGCCCGTGGCAGCCCATTGTGGGAAGTAAAATTTCACCTTAAAAGTCCACTGTCTCATCTCGACGCTCTTTCCCACGTAATGTCGGACCTCCCACGCTCGTGGGAGGCTGAAAAACTATAGTTTTTTTTAAATTCTTTTGTTTATTATTTTTTGTTCGGTTCACTAATGTAGTTCACCTGAAGGTACTATGTGGCACCACAAACTCCATTAAGATGAGGAGGAGCCTAGAAAGCAAAGGAGAAAGTCATCACTACTCGCCTGAAGGATCAATCTGATTCAGAAGGAGAAAAGAGAGAATCAGATAACCTCCCCTTCACCAAGTTGACAAAGAGGAAACTGGTGCTATCATCTTCTTCTCAGTCTGAAGAAGAAGGAGGTGATGCACCCCAGAAGGAGCAGATATCGGAACACATTTCCCCTCAGTCTGAAGAGGGGGAAGAATCATCTTTCGGATCTACTAGTTTAGATAAAGAGAGTGAAACTGCTCCTCCACCGGCAAAAAGAGGACATGACTTGGCTATCCAAGTTTCTAGTGGAAAGGAAACTGAGTTCGAGTCTGAGGATGGTTCGCAGTCAGGTTTTGGCAAAGGTGCATATGCTGGTTCTAAGTCCAATACTGAGAATACTACTCCTAAAAAGGAGACGACCCCACCTACTCCCAAAGCTCCCAAGATGACTCTGGCTCTCATATCCAAAGATATCAAAATCCGAGAGCTGACCAGGTGGAATGTGAAGGGGTCAAAGAAAATCTTTGACTATGGGATCAAATTGATAGCAAAGGGGCATAGTAAATTCCCTATTACAGAAGAATAGAGGATAGACTTCGTCAAGCTAAAAGACTTCCCTAAATTTGAGGAGTACTTCTGCCATTACAACTTGGGTTGGACAAGCAAGCCACTCCACGACTATTAGCCGACCATCGTAAGGGAGTTTTATGCTAACTATCAGGATATCCAAGAGAGCCGGTGTAAAAAGGGTCAGAAAGCATCAGATTTGATCGCTCTTGAGAGCGTCCCTATGCGAGGTGTCCCGATTAACATTTCACCCAAACTATCAATAGATTCCTTTATGGTGTGTTGCACCTTCCAACATGTTAGAATACGACCATCGGTACAAAAGTGTGGATGAGATGAATAAGTGGTTGGCTAAGGTTCTTACTAAGATCGGAACCCCAAAGTGGCTCTATCAGGACAAGCCATAGATCAACAAGGCTTCTTTGACTTTCAAGGCTAAATTTTGGTGGGCTATTGTGCAGTTCCGGCTTATGCCGACTGGTGGAGATAATCAATTGACTATTGACAGGGTTGTTCTATTAGCTAGCTTGTTTTCCAAATACAAGCTCGACATTGGGAAGATCATAGCTGAAGATATATGGGATAGGGTTACCAAAATTAGTTCTTCATACCCTTTCTTATGCCTCCTAACTGAGCTGTGTGATGATTCTGGCGTCCCGAAGTATTTTGGGATTTATCGGAGTGAGCGTGCTACCTGGACCCACTATCCTGAGAGGTCCAAAGATGATATCAAAACATTGGTCCTGGGCAGTACATCAGAGTCAGCTGAGCCTACCATGATCTATGTCTCATTTGTGTTACCACCAGAGGTTGTGCCCTACGTTACTTCTTTGCCTACTCCAAAAGGCAGTCTGACTGAGGAGACTCCATCAGTAAGGGAGAAAGCTTCTATGACTTCGACTTTGAGATGCCATTATAGTAAACAGTTGTTAACTCCTCGCGGGGTTGACATCTCTATTGTGGAGACTTCTAGGGCTCCTTCCACTTTTGTTGCACCTCCGTTACCAGAGCCGACCTCTATTTATGCTTTTCCCCCAACAAATTTTGCCAATACTGTTTAGACCATAATACAGCTACAAGAGTAGATGAAGAAGTTTGCTGAGAAGTTCCAGTCGATTGTTAATGCCTCTATACAGAGAGCCATAACACTATTTGTTGATGTGCATGGCTGGATAAATTTGATGGAAGAGAGGATCAATGAAAAACCAGATGAGATGTGTGCAACCGAGCTTACAAAGATGAAAGAATATATAGCAGCCGTGTGGATAGATATTGATGAGCTGATAGGACGTCTGGCTACTATGTATTCAAGTGCCCCCATAGTCATGACACAGGTTCCACTTGTGCCAATGATCAATTTGTAGGACTATGCAAATTTGGAGCTTCGACAGAAAGTTGATGATAAGGAAGAAGAGGCACCAACCAGTTCTTCAGAGCCTAAGAAAAAGAGGAGAAAAAAAGACAAGAAGGTTGGTGAGGAGGGCGATGATACACCATTAAGCCCTAATTAGGTCACATAGAAAAGAGAAATGAGAAGAAGAGAAAGAAAAAGGAAGCAAAACTACTTAAAGTGTCCCTAGCTGAGCATCAGATTTGAGTTGATACCATTGGTACGGGTGGCTCAGGGAGTGGTGTTGCAGGCACCACAGAGGTATCTTCTTTAAACCCCATTGTGAGAATGACCATTGATGAAGCTTCTAGGGAAGCTATTGATGCTGAGAGGACTGCTGAGGCAGCCTCTGTTAGTGAGAAGGAAGCAGGCACCACTCCCGCAAGCCTGACAACCACACATGATGACTGCACTTAGGCACCACAGGTATGCCTCGCCTACCTTGTTTTGGTTATTTTTAATGCATTGGGGATAGTGCACTAATTTTTTTTCATGCGATGGGGGTAGTTTGGTCATTTGGTTGTGTATTAGTAGAGTGTTTTGGCAAAGTTTTAGTAGCCAAAACACCCGCGTCGTCCTGCAATGTTAAATCAGACACTGCATGGGAGGTAACCCATGAGGGTATCTACAAGGTACCCAAGTCCTTGGGGATTTCTTTCTATGTTCTTTCCTTAAAGATTTTTAATTTCTGTTGAACCAGCATGTTTAGAATAAATGTGTGTTTGTGAAATAAAAATAGGAACTTAGTGCAACATGTGGTCTTTTTTTGGGAATGTTTGTGAAAATAGAGACCCCTTTAAATTTTTGTGCAATAAGCTTGTTAAGACTGACCTTGATGGATCTGTGAGTGATAACATGTAATATGAATGTGATAAGTAGTTCAAGCTAGTGCATGAACTGATAGTTAGCAAATAATTAGTCTAAATTATATGTCATATGTGAGTGAGCTGACTTGTATACGTTCTTGTTGTATGTGTCAATCTTGAACTTGCCTGGTTAGTCTTGCCGTGGTTATAGAATAGTTTGGTTAGGAAATGATCATAGGACATTTTTGAATGAAGTTCACTTAATCCAAATGACCTACCAAATGAAAAATGATTCCCTTTGATCCCAAAATTTTGAGCCTAAACTGATCCCTTTTTGTTATTAGCCTGTTCACCTTTTCTGTTTCCTGTAAACCTTTGTTTTGTCCCTGGTCCCTCCTAGGATATTGTGTACCTCAACTCAGGCTAAATGCCTAAGTTAAGGGTGACTACTGTAAGAGTAGAATGGGAAGAATGGGGTATGAAAAGATTGGGTTAGTATTGAAAAGGAAGATAACGGGTGTGGTTTGTGTATTACAAAAGAAAAAAAAAATGAAAAGAGAAAAACAAATGAAAGAAAAATGAAAAGTGAAATCAAAGCCACACCCGGTGCTTGATTAAAGTGAAATAATAGCAAAAAAGAAGAATAAGGGAGGAAAACATCGTGGTCTGAAAAGTGGAGTATAGAAGTAAGCGTAGTGTCAAGGAGGGCATAGTCACTATTAACCAAATATACTATACCCATTCCTAAACCTACATTACAAGCCTAACAAAGTCCTATAGTGATCTTAACCCAACTTTTTGAAAGCCGAGATATATAAAATAAGGGCAAGCCTATGGTATTGTGCATGTGCAGTTTGAACTTCTTTGTGAGAGTGAGTGCTTTCCTAGTCCCTGTTTAATGAATGCAATTCTGTATGAGCGGGACTTTGTTGCTGTAAGGGCACTAGAGTAGACTATGATTGCTGACTCATTGGAATAAATGCCTTTCGTGTATGCTAGCTTGTTCGTTTATATCATGTTGTCATCCATGGATCTGTTTTGTGTTGTGTTGATAACTTGTATGTATGCACTAGTTTGAACTGACAAGGAGTAGGTCTTGATTATGTGAACTTAAATGGTTGAACCACTTGACTGATGTAGTTCCTAGGTTTCTTTTTCTTAAGTGTCGTTTTAGTTTATTTTTATTTTGTTGCTTGAGGACAAACAAGCATTCTAAGTTGAGGGTGTTGATGTGCCAGGATTTTACGGCACTTTTGATGCTTAAAACTAAGGATTTTGGGGTTCTTAAGTGTGTTTTATTAGATATGATGCTCGTTTGCTACATCTATAGGGAAAAGTATTGAAAAGATAAAAAGACAGGAAAAATTGTTGTTTCTAGGTTAAAAGTCATGCCCCATGGGTGTGAGATCCACCACGGTCCATGGGAAGAAATGTCGGAATGAAGCAGTGAGAGTTAAAGGCAAAAACCCATCCCATGACTTACTGGGATGGGCGTCAGAGTCACCATGGGCCATCATACTTGCCCATGGAAATGGACCAGAGAATCCAAGGCTAAAACATAAGCCACGATGCCCAGCCATGATGCCCGTGAGAGCTGTGATATGATGTCACACTCGCCCGTCGAAATAAACCAGAGCCGCTGGGACTTCATATAAATTAGCCGACAGGTTGACCATGATGTCCGTGGAAACCACGATGAACTATCAGCCTAGCCCATAGAAACAAGGCAGAATAACATTTCACCAAGGATAGAAGACCCGATGGGATGGGTAGACCTCGATTCCTGTGGCACCCACGATGGACCGTAGGGCCTGCTCGTTAAAAGTGCCGCATTCCAGCTCTCCTAGTTCAGTTAGGATTTGGTATTTGTTGTCTATAAATACCTTTCCTAGGGTTTTATTTCGTTAGTTATGCAATTATTATGCAACTTTGAGACATCATAACATATTGTTGAGAATATTATTCCATACTTTTGAGAATTTGATTATTGTTCTTGATTATTAAAGTGTTCTTGAGAATTCAAGATTTTGGGTTTCTTTACTTGTCATTGTAAGCTATAATAATGATCTCTTCATCTAAATCTGATTGTTCTCCTACAACTATGAGTAGCTAAATCCACAACTAGGGTTGTGGGAACCATGACGGATTAACAAAGTAGGCAAAGTACTTAGTAATCCTAGGAAGGTGTTCATGCATGTATTTCCTCTTGTTATGATTTCTTTTTAACAGTTGCAAATGTTAGAACTTGCCTTTTTCCTACTTGTTTGACCAAAGGGGTAACAAATGGTAAAAAGTATTATACAATGGAGATTTGAGGCTATCAACCCTCACCTAATTAGATTGAACTTGCCCAGGGAAAGCTAATCTGGGATCCCTGGTAAGGGTTAGAAACACAAACACCCATATACTGACCAAGTTGCGTGGGGATATTCTTCTATTTTGGTAACCATCTGCTTAGGAGAACTCAACTTACCGATCTTGCATGCATAGCACTAGACTAGATTACTGGTACAACGGTTGACTGCGTTATGAACTCATGGGGAATACTACCATAGTCAGTTCTCTCATTGATTAAATACTTGAAGATTGTTACTTTGATACTTGTTTGAATCTTAATTACAAACATTACTTGTTACTTTAAACCCCTCCCCCTTTTAGGGAAATAAATGGCTAATAGCGCGAATAAACATAGTTGACCCTAGTCTTACCATATTTCCTTTGGGATCGACCCCAACCTTCGTTGGGTTCTATATTTGAACATTGAGCGCTTTATACTTCTTTTGGAGGTGTAATTTGGGCATATCAGAGAACCTCTCCTTGCAGAGTGACAAATACCACACTAGCACCAGCACCAACTCTAGTGACAAATACCACACTAGCACCAGCACCAACTCTACCTTGATGTGCCACACCATCACACTACATTTTCTATGGAGGTTGAACTTCAATAACCATTGCATCCTCACCAAGAAGTTCATCGGTTAGCTCCCAATCATCATGTATTGGGTGATCCGCCAAGAAGTCTACTAATACTTATCCCTTTATAGATTTCTGAGGAATGTACGCAATCTCAAACTTTTGAAACTGAAGGTACCAATTTGCAAGTCGGTCACTGAGGACTAGTTTTGACATCACAAACTTGATGGGATTTTCATTAGATACAAGATGAATAGCGTGAGCTTGAAAGTAGTGCTTCATCTTTTGGATTGAGAAGACTAAGGCTAAACACAACTTTTCAATTGGCAAATACTTTAGCTCATTAGGTGTCATAATTTTGCTTAAGTATTAAAGTGAGTTTTCTTTCCCTTCACTATTTTCTTGAGCCAATAGTGCTCCAACTGACCTTTCTTGAGCCAATAGTGCTCCAACTAACCTTGCTTGAGCCGCAATGTAGAATATCAATGGTTTTGTAGTTATAGGAGCCGCGAGAAATGGAGGTTTCATCAAATATGTCTTGCTACTTTTAAAGGCATTACTACAAGCTTAGTACTACTTGAAAGGAGCACCCTTCTTCATGAGATGGCTGAATGGTTGACATCTTCCACCTAGATTCGAGATGAACCTCCTCAGGTATGCTAGCTTTCCTTGAAGACTTTTTAACTCATGAATATTTCGAGGCTCGAGCATCTTTAAAATTGCATCTACTTTAGCTTGATCAATCTCAATTCCTCGATGTCAAACAATGAATCCAAGGAATTTTCCAAAAGTAACTCCAAAGGCATATTTTAAAGGATTCATCCTGAGTTGATATATTCACAATAACTCAAACATGATTCTCAAGTCTTTTAAGTGGTCGCTCCTATTTCTTGACTTCATCACTAAGTCATCAACATAATATTTAATATTTTTATGGAATAAGTCATCAAAGATATTTTTCATAGCCCTTTGATATATGGCACCAACATTCTTCAGAACAAAAGGCATCACCTTGTAGCAATAAATACCTTTGAGCATACAGAACACAATAAGTTCTTAATCCTTTGGTGCAATTTAGATTTGGTGATAGCTGGATGAACCATCCATGAAAGACATTGCCTCATAACCAGTGGTAGCATCAATCATCAGTTCTTGAATAAGGAGTGGAAATTCATCCTTAGGGCATGCGTGGTTGAGATCTCTGAAGTCAACACAAACTCGACCATTCTTCTTCCACACAAGAACAATAATTGAAATCCACGTGGGATATTTCACTTTACAAATATAGTCAAAAACTCCCACATTCAAAAGATGAAGGTGATAGAGATGAGGATGTTGTGATGGATGTATAGGTTTACTAAGAAATGATTCATAATGAGGTTATCTGAAATAAGGTGGGAGTGACTTTAGTGGATGTTAAGATGCAAGAAGCGAGGTTGAGATGGTTCGGACATGTGATGAGGAGGTGCACAGATTTTCCAGTATGTAGGTGTGAGAGGTTGGATATGAATGGTTTCAAGAGTAGTAGAGGTAGACTGAAGAAGTACTTGGGGAAGGTGATTAGACATGACCTGGAGCAGTTACAGCTTACCGAGGACATGACCCTAGATAGTAAGGTGTGTAGGATGAAGATTAGGGTAGAAGGTTAGTAGGAAGGGATACATTCTTGTTAGTAGGTAGGAGTGCTTGGGTTTGTGGTCCGTGTTAGTAGTTGTAGTGCTTCACTGGTAGTGTCTTGTTTTGGAGTTTTGGTGATGTTTTTTGTTGTCTGTAGATCGATTGTAGTAGCATTTTGTGGTAGTCTTGTTTCTGTTACTATCTGTTGTTTTGATACTGCCTATTGTTTCTTGTTCTTATATTATGCTCTTTTTCTAGATTGTTTGTGTCTTGAGTCAAGAGTCTATAGAAACAACCTATCTACCTTACTTTTAAGGTAGTGGTATGGACTGCGTACACTCTACTCTCCCCAAACCCCATTTTGTGGGAATATACTGGGTATGTTATTGTTGTTGTTATTGTTGAATACAGTCAACTTCAATGAGTTTGTTAACTACATTCTTGATTAATGGAACCAAGTCTGGTCTGAAACGTCTTTGGGCCTACTTAACAGGTCGAGCACCATTCTTGACTACCAACTAATGGACTGCCACTTTGGATCCAATCCAGGAATCTATTTGTAACTCCAAGAAAAGACATCCATATATTCTTTAGGTATATCCATATAAGTGGTTTCTTCATCAACTTCGAGAAAAGTGCTTAGGTAGGTTGACCTCGATTCTTCTTTAGTGATAAGATTAAGTTCTTTCAAGGGTTCAGTTGTGGTTCTTAATCCTTCTTTGAGTTCTGGTGGAGGATCTCCAACATCTTCATCCTCTTTAAGATCACCATCATTAACATATATGTGATAACACCATGCAATATCCTCGTCAATCTTCATTTGAGATAAGGTATATTGATTACTATGGGTAGTAATATGATATAAAGAGCCTATAATTTATTTTTCTTCTAATGTTCCTTGGTATGAAACACAGTATGAGTCCTTGCTTTTAGAATCTCCTCACATAAATCACAAGTTTCATTTGTCATCTTATTCTAGAAAAGATCAAACTTTGAAAATCTTTCTGGACTCTAGGTGAATCAGGTGATATGAAACTTTGATAGTTGCTCTGGTGCTTGTTATTCTTCTTTAATGGACCTAACCTATCAAACACATAAGTTCTTGCGGTTGGTTTTCCAAGTCGATCAAAGATAGAGATCTTTTTGTTGGAAGCGGAAGACTTATCTTTCAAAGTTTTGTAGTTGCTACTTGTCCTTCTTATGGAGATATGAATTGGCGGTGGTTGCTTACTCTAAGCCTTCACGTGATTGTCTGGTAGTAGCTTCTGATGGGAGTTTCCCTAACTTTGATGGCTCATTGGTATTATATCCAGCCTTTGTAAATAACTTGTAAGCATTTAGATCGAATCCTTTACTTATACGCTTTGTAGGGAGTGTCACACTCTTTGGTGGATTCTGAGGAACAATCTCTCCAAGAAGCTTCAAGGATACATTTATCACATCAATCCATTCGATTGGAAGATTTAGTCTATTTAGTACACTTCCTTGGATGTCAGATGATTAACCTTCCTCTTTCTTCACCTTTAGAAGATAGCAAAGCACATAATTTTCCTTCTTCTTCAAGGCCACAATGTTTTCTTTACTCAGAATAGAGTGAGGCTCGTTATCGTCAACTTTGAATTTTTCCATAGCCACATTGACTCTTTTGATTGCAAGCTCATCACACTTAGTTATTTTGATGTCGTCAATTTTTGCATCCTTCACAACATAACTCTTCAAGTAGAACTTTGAATCGGTGAAGTGTGACTTAGCTTCAGTGAATGGCTTATCATCAACAATTATTTTCCTTTCAGTTCCATCTTTGAGATACTTCAAATGTTGATAGTAGAAGGATGTGATAATTTTGTTCTCATGTACCCAAGGCCTGCTAAGTAATATATCGTATGAAGTCTCTGCATCGATCACATGCATCTGCGCGCTTGATTGCAAATCTTCCATATGTATATCTTACTTGATAGAACCTATGGACCTTTGACCCCCTTGATTGAATCTTTGGATCATCAAATGACTTTTAGTAAGTTCTTCAGTTGTGATGCCAAGCTCCTTCATTATGCAAATAGGCAGAATGTTGATTTTAGATCCCTCATCTATTAAGATTCTATTTATACTCTTCTCTAGCATATGACCCAGCATATAGAAAGGACAATTATGTAGTGTTTCACCAAACAAAATATCATCATCAATTAATTTATTTTTTTGTATCACATGCATGTACTTCTTGGAAAGAGGTTTTGATAGTCTTTTTGGAAGATGAAAGAAGCACCATTGACAGGCTTTCACTTGTTGCTTCTTCCTTTATAGTATTGAAGCATGATGCATCTGTGTTGTCTTGAGCAGTTTTTATGTGAAATCAACTTGGTAAAAATTCCTCCAAAGTCATAGGACATCGTGATTCCGGGTGGTGATGCACCTCTACTTTTGCCCTCTTTAGGTGCTTAACCAATTTCTGCTTCCTTGGTCTTCTCACCATTTTCCTCCTAATTGGTTGTTCAAATGATTCTTTTTGTGAACTTGATGTGCTAAGATTTCACGAGACTTTTGACGCTTAAGACTAAGGATTTTGAGAGTTCTTAGGTATGTTTTGTTAGATATGATGCATGTTTTCTAATTGTGCAGGGAAAAGGAGTTAGGAACATAAAAGACATGAAAGGTGCTATTTCTAGGCTGAAAGTGATGCTCCACAAGCGTAAGATCCACCACGGCCCATGGGAAGAGGGCGTGGGAATAAGGTAGTGAAGCTGATGAGGCAAAATGTACCCCATGATCATATGGGATGGCCATCGAAAGCACCACGGGCTGTCACACTTGGACGTGGGATTGTTCCAGAGGAAGTTGGCAAGAGGCAAGTTCCCAATGCCCAGCTACGATGTGCCATGGAAACCGTGATAGGATATTGCAGCTCACCATCAAAATGAACCAGAAGCATGTGGAGGCAAGAGAAGTTAGCCGATGATGGAATTTAACAAGCTGTGAGAACCACGATATTCCATCAACCTTGTGAGAACTTAGAAGAAAACTTGAGGCATGAGAGAAATCCAGACGGCCATCGTGGCCATACACGACAGGTTGTGGTAGCCACGATGGCCCATGGGATCAGCCTATTGAAACTGATACTCTCTTACTTGTTAAACGTTTCTTTACAATATTATTTGTTACATTAAATTCCCCTGATTGGGGAAATAAGATGGCTAAGAGCGCAAATATGCACAGTTGACCTAGGTCTAACCATATTTCCTATGGGATCGACCCTAACCTTGGTTAGGTTCTATATTTGAACAATGACCACTTTATACATCTTTTTAAAGGTGTAATTTGGGCATATCAGAACTTGTTTTATGGTGTGTCCTCTTAGTCACCAAAATCCAACCTTCATTATCGTCTCCATCGATTTGGAATTTGTCTTGCTTCAATGGTCCTTCTTCTTTATCCTCTTCAAAGCTGTATATTTGGACCAGATTGAGAGAGCCAAATATGATAGATATTTGATTAGCACTTGTCTTCTCATTATCAAGCACAATCTTCTGTTCATACGCCAACTGCATAACTCTATCCTTGAATATAAAACACTTCTCCAGAGGGTGACCCACAAGCCTATGATACTTATAATAGTTTGGGTCGTTAGTTCTTCTAGATTCATTGGGTCGCTTCATCTCTGGTGACTCAATAAGATTTATCTCAAGTAATTTGTCAAAAAGTTTAGGAACGTGAGAATCAAGGAAGGGATATTCCCTTTTTTGCATCTCTTTTAAGGTCAACTGATTTGGGCATTCCTAAGAGGAAGTTGTCTTCATACTTTGCTTCTTTCTGACCTTCATAGTAAACTTCACAAGTGACACATTGACATTCATGGATTCTTTTCTTTCACTTTTGGATACAAACTTGCTCCATCTCTAAGGTACTTGCTTGTCTTTTCCTTGGGGAGGGGGGGGTTATGGATGGGCATCACTTCTTTTTCAATACAATACATGCTCAACTCCATATCATGAGCACGGGTATCTAGATCTTTAAAGGACTTTGGCTTGATTCCTTCTAAGATGTAGAGAAGCTACAGTGCATTTCTTTGATGCATATTTCTATTCTAAATGCTTTACTAAGTCTATTTTTGCAGCTTAGGCTTGCATATCTCCACCAATTGATGAAATTGATAATTGGTCCATCCTTTTTTTCGCGAGTACTTTTGAGTTCCACCATGCTCACTATATGCCTCATGCAATATGAGTGATTTTGGAACTCATGTTCTAGTTTCTCCCAACTTTAAATAGAATTGGGTTTGAGATTTGTGTATGTAATGACCCTTATCGTTGTTATAGTTGAGCTAGTCGTACAAGAATTGGGTTAGAAATTTTTTCAAAATTAGAAGTTGGAAATTTTCAGGCTGGACTAGTCTTGGATGAAATCCGATCAGGGTGAGGTCTATGGCAATCTGGGGAGGTATTGGGTTGAGTTAATAAAATATATCTTGATTTTACTTTAGTTAAGGCTATAAGGAGTCCGTAGGACTTTTTGAAAGTGAATTTGGGTGAGTAGAACTCCCGATATCAAACTTGACATAAAGGGGTTAGTCTGAGATGTCATGGTGTGGGACATTTTGTTAATTTTCTACCTCACCACACCTACTATAGTGGGTGGCAAGCTGCTACCGCGATGCTGGTATAGTAGAGGAATTCGCGCTATAGCAGAAGACAGAGTCGGTCAACTCTACTATAGCGGGAGGTTGCCGCTACGGCAGTACTGCTATAGTGGCATTGGATCACTATAGTGTGGTTAATCATTGTTAATGCAGAAACTTTCGCAAAAATATTTATTATTTCACAAAGATATTTTGTGGAAGGTAGAGGTGAATTGGGGCAATTCCTACTGATTTTTCACCAGATTTCTTTGTTAAGATAAGTATTTCATCCATGTAAACTAGTACTTAAATTCTTATGTCTTAGAATCATTAGTTATAGGCCTTGGAGAGGGTTTGGATTGACCTAAGATGAAAAATCTGGTGTACGAAGGATTATGGGGTATAAAAACCTTGGGTTTTGATTATAGGTTGTATATTCATGATTTCATTACTGTAATTCGCTAGTATAACCATAGAATTGGTAGATTCTAGGTGAATTATTGGTGGGAAGACCCTAGATGGGTTGAATGATCATAAATTTGGCATAAGGGTTCGGGATTAGGCTATCATCCATGATATTTGAGGCCATGGGATGAAATATTGTTTGCATTTCTGTTTTTAGACAACAATCAAGTCGAGGCTGCCAAAAAAGAGAAAACTCAGATTAGGTAGAGCATTTCAGGCTTGGATTAAGGTAAGTGATGGTTATTTGTAACCCATTTTGCATTATGTGTGCATAATAACTGTAGGAATAAGGGGAGTTCTAATGTTGTCTATAAATACCTTCCCTAGGGTTTTATTTTATTAGTTACGCATTTATTATGCAACTTTGAGACATTATAACATATTATTGAGAATATTATTCCATACTTTTGAGAATTTGATTATTGTTCTTGATTATTGAAGTGTTCTTGAGAATTCAAGATTCCAGGTTTCTTTACTTATCATTGTAAGCTATAATCATGATCTCTTCATCTAAATCTGATTGTTCTATTGCAACTATGCGTAGCTAAATCCACAACTAGAATAGTGGGAACCATGATAGATTAAACACAATAGGCAAAGTACTTAGTAATTCTAGAATGGTGTTCATGCATGTATTTATCTTTCCTTCGCTTTGATTGCTTTTTAACAGTTGCAAATATTATAACTAGCCTTATTCCTACTTGCTTGACCAAATGGGAAACGAATGGGAAAAAGGATTATACAACAGAGATTTGAGGCTACCAACCCTCATCTAATTAGCTTGAACTTGCCCGGGGATAGCTAATCTAGGATCACTAGTAAGGGTTTAGTAAAGCAAACACCCGTGGACTGACCCAGTTATGTGCTGACATTCTTCTATCGTGGTAACCATCCGGTTAGTTGAACCTAACTTACTAGTCTTGCATGCGTAGGACTAGCCTAGGTTACTAGTATAACACCTTACTACGTTATGAACTCATAGGGAATACTACCCTAGTCACTTCTCTCATTGATTGACAATAATTTAAACTGATACTCTGTTACTTGTTAAACTTTTTTTTACAATATTATTTGTAACATTAAATTCTCCCAATTGGGGAAATAAGATGGCTAAGAGCGCAAATATGCATAGTTGACCTAGGTCTAACCATATTCCCTGCTGGATTGACCTAACTTTGGGTATGTTCTATATTTGAATATCGACCGCTTTATACTTTTTTTTGGAGGTGTAATTTGGGCATATCAAATTTTGGCACCATTGTCGTAGGATTAAGGGCAATTGAGTTTATTTGACTATTAGTCCTTATTTCCTGATTAATTTTTTGTTGTTTTTATTTTGTTTCTTAGGTTGCAAACTTGTGCATGCCAAGTACAGGGAGTCAAGGCAATCCCCTGATTCTCCTTGAGCTTGAATTATAGCAAACTCTATGAAACATGGTTAAGAACGGGATTGTTGACACACCAGAGTAGGCCATAGCCAGGGTGTTGGCCAAAGAACAACAAAGGATACGAGATGCACAGGAAGCTTAAGACACTGATGAGATAGCTTACCAGAATGCTGAAGCTGAGCAAGCAAGGTAAGAGGCTACCTATCAGGATGCACTGGATTCCCAAGCTACAAGAAAGGAGGTAGCCCAACACAATATTATCCAAGATTTGGCTAGACAGCAAAGGAATAGGGGTCACCAGCAATATTAACCCTGATATATCCCTCATTTTGATCTTGATAATAAGGATGCTGATCTTGATTATGCAGGAACAACGGGTTCTATAGTGCTGCCACAGCTGCTAGTTGGTGCAAAGTTCGATATTACAAGTACCATGATCCAATTGCTGAACCTGAAGGGATTATTTATTAGCAAACCCACTGATGATGCAAATTTGTACTTGTTGAACTTTGTGGGGATTTTCAAGACTTACAAGCTACCAGGGGTATGTCAGGATGCTATCAAATTACGACTATTCCTGTTCTCTTTGGCTAGCCAAACTTCCTGATAATTCGATCACCATATGGAGAAAATTGAAAAGTCAATTCTTAGAGAGGCTCTTTCCTCCATCAAAGATGTTGCATCTCAAACAGGAGATCTACAATTTCAAGCAGTTGAATACTGAAGCACTATGAGACATGGCTTAGGTTTAATAAGAAGCTGAAATAGGTGTCGAATCACAGGATACCAAGTGAGACTTTGATGGAAATCTTCTATAGGGTACTGAATGCAAACACCAAGGTGGTAGCTGACGCCATCACTGGTGGTACATTTATGGATAATATTTCTACAGCCACATTTGAGATGTTGGATAGAGTAACCAAGAAGAACAGGGCTTGGCACATGAGAGAGACTAAAGTTCCAGCTGGAACTTATACTGTTAGAAAGTCCATAGACCAGCAACAATTATGGGAGCTTAGTCAAGAGGTCATCGAATTAAAGATAAGGGTTGATTTGATTGTGAAATATGTCATTAATAATAGAGCTGAGAAGACGAACATAGTGGGCTCACAAGGTAAAGCACCAAGGAATAATGAGTCTGAATCTGATAAAGAGGCTAACTTTCTAAATGATCAGGTGGTGGGTTTCCAGGCCAACAACTAAGGGTCCAACTAGGATACTTGGTGGGATCAAAGAAATCAAGGTTAGAATAGAGACATAGATACATACAACAACTACAACCTATCTGGTTATAGATAAATGAGCAGGGGTAGAGATAGAGATGGTGACTGGAACAAAAAGAATGGCTACAAAAATGATAGAAGTAGTCTATATATTTCTCCTAGAAATCGTGAAGAGGCCCCCAACTTATCAAAAATGGAAGACATATTGGTTAGGGTGCTAAAGAAGGTAGAGGAAAGTGATGAAAACCTAAAGAAAATTTGTGGTAAAATCTCAGGAATGAATTAGAAAGTAGAGTCGCATGCCACTACCATCAAGCAAATTGAGCAACAGTTGGGTAAAATGTCTACAACCTTGAACCAGTGCCAAAAGGGGTACACTTCCTAGCAATATAATCCAGAATCCAAAAAATGATGGGCATTGCATAGTAGTGACTACTCCAAATGGAAATCAAACCATTGATCCTCCTTCGCCTATAGTTGTTGATGAACCAATCGAGCCTGAGAAATATAAGGTTGAACTATGAAGGAGTTAGAAGAAAAGGGTGGTAATAAGAACCAAAATAAGAAAAAATTGGTTGCTACCAAAGGGAAGGAAAAGGGGGTCCCTTAAACTCTAAAGCCTATGCCATGACCTCCTCCACCTTTCCCACATAGACTAGTCAAGAAGGCTGAAGAAGGAAAGTATCAAAAATTCATCTCTATTTTGAAGTATTTATCGGTGAATATTTCTTTGGTAGGAGCACTAGAACAGATGCACGGATATGCAAAGTTTATGAAGGATTTGGTGATGAAAAAGAGAACCGTGAGTTTGATCCTGTCAATAATTTGCATCATTGTAATGTAATTGCCTCTCGTTCTCTTGTGCAGAAGAGGGAGGATCCTGGAGCATTCACTATCCCTTGCACCATAGGAGCATTCTACTTTGCCAAAGCATTATGTGATTTGGGTGCGAGCATCAATCTCATGCCACTAGTAGTGTTTAAGCAATTGGGCTTGGGAGCCCCCAAACCGACAATAATGCAGCTTTTTATAGCAGATCACACCGTGAAGTGGCTAGTAGATATTTTGTATAATGTGCCTGTAAAGGTGGAGTCTTTTATCCTTTTCAGCAGACTTTGTGATTATGGATTGTGAGGTAGATTTTGAGGTTCCCATCATTCTGGGATGACCATTCGTTTCCACTGGGCATGCTTTAGTTAACATAGAAACAAGATAGATAAAGTTTAGACTAAATGATGAGGAAGTGACATTCAACATGTGCTAGTCAATAAAGCACCATGATAATATGCGTGTAGTCTCAGTTATTGATAAAGAGCAATTGTCAGTGTCGATTGAGGAGTAACTTAGTATTGAAGCACGTGCAGCCATGATCATTAATATTGATGGGGAATATATTGTTGAATATGATGACATGGTGGAAGCACTTGCTGTTATAGGGTCTTAGTCATATGCCCCAAAGAAGCTTGATCTTGACCTGAAGAATAGAGAAACTCCACTAGCTAGACCATCTATTGAGAAGCCCCCAGTCTTAGAGCTCAAGGCTTTCCATCGCACTTGCGATATGTCTTCTTGGGAGACAGTAATACTTTGCATGTGAATATTGCGGCATATCTAGGTGAAGGGCAAGTTGAGGCTCTTGTATCTGTATTGAGAAAGTTCAAGAGGGCCATTGGTTGGTCCATTGCAGATATCATTGGAATTCATCCAGGAATATTCACGTACAAGATCTAGCTTGAGACGAATTGTATTACCAGTATTAAGCATCAGCATAGGTTAAATTAACCTATGTAAGAAGTCATCAAGAAAGAGATCATAAAGTGGTTAGATGCAGGTATGGTTATCCTATTGCAGATAATAAGTGGGTGAGCCCAGTTCGATATGTGCCAAAAAAGGTGGGATCACTGTGGTCCCAAAGGCAAAGAATAAATAGATTCCAATGAGGCTAGTCACAGGCTGGCGTGTACACATGTACTATAGGAAACTGAATGCTTGGACTAAGAAAGACCATTTTCCAATGTCATTCATGGATCAGATACTAGACCGTCTTGCGGGTAGATAATTGTATTATTTTCTTGATGGTTATTCGGGGTACAATCAGATTTTTATTGCTCCTAAAGACTAAGAGAAGACCACTTACACCTACCCATATGGGATGTTTTCTTTCAAGAAGATGCCATTTAGACTATGCAATGGGCCAACAACCTTCCAGCGATGTGTGATGTCAATCTTCTCTGACATAGTGGAAGACACTATTGAGGTGTTCATGAATGATTTCTCTGTGGTCTGTGACTCCTTTGATAATTGTTTAGCCCATTTGAGTTGTGTGTTGCAAAGGTGTGAAGAATGTAATCTGGTGCTGAACTAGGAGAAATGTCACTTCATGGTTAAAGAGGGTATAGTGCTAGGCCATCAAATTTTGAATAAGGGTATTGAGGTAGACAAGGAAAATATTGAGGTAATTGAGAAATTGCCCCCTCTGGTTTTGGTGAAGGGTATTCAAAGTTTTTTAGGGCATGCTGGTTTCTATCGCAGGTTCATAAAGGACTTCTCAAAAATTGCACACCCCTTGTGTAAGTTGTTGGAGAAGGATGTGAAGTTTGTGTTTGATAAGGCCTGTCTGAAGGCTTTCGAATGCTTAAAGCTAAAATTAATCTCTACGCCCATTATTGTTATGCTTGACTGATCCTAACCATTTGAGGTGATGTGTGATGCTAGTGGAGTAGCGCTAGGAGCAGTCCTAGGTCAGAGACGTGAAAAGATCCTTCATCCTATCTACTATGCTAGCAAAGCAGAAGAATTACACTATGACAGAACAAGAGCTTCTAGCTGTGGTCTTTGCATTTGAAAAATTTAAATCTTATTTGCTTGGCACCAAGGTGATTGTGCACACCGACCATGCAGCTCTTAGGTACCTCATGTATAAGAAGGATGCTAAACCTAGGTTGATTCAGTGGGTCCTTCTGTTGCAAGAGTTTGACTTTAAAGTCAAGGACCGTAAGGGTACTGAGAATCAGGTAGCTGATCACTGGTCTAGACTGGAGGAAGAGGCAATGCTGAAGTTGAAAGATGAGCTCGAGACTGATGATGCTTTCCCATATGAGCAAGTGTTGGCTTCTTTCCAACAGTTAGTTCCATGGTATGCAAATTTTGCTAACTACCTAGCAAGTGATGTGGTGCCTCCTGATCTGTCCGTCCATCAAAGAAGGAAGTTCATGTCTGATGTGAAAAAGTTCTTTTGGGAGGAGCCTTATTTGTTCCGTCTATGTGGTGACACCATGATTTGTAGATGTGTATCTGTGGCAGGGATGGGAAGATATACTCAAGGCATGTCATTCATCCCCTATAGGGGGACATCATAGTGGCGTACGAACAACCCAAAAAATCTTACAATGCGGTTACTATTGGCCTATACTCCATAAGGATGTTCACGAGTATGCAAAGGCCTATAATCAATGTCAAAGGGAAGGAGGTATATCAAGGAAGCATGAGCTTCCTCTCACTCACATCCTTGTGATTAAACTATTTGATGTGTGGGGCATTGACTTCATAGTCCCTTTTGTGAGTTTGAATGGAATGAAGTACATATTAGTTACTATTGACTATGTGTCTAAATAGGTGGAGGTAGTTGCGCTTCCCAATAATTAAAGCAAGAATGTCATAACATTCTTGAAGCAGAATATCTTCTCCAGATTTGGTACACCACGGGTGATAATCAGTGATGGAGGCTCTTATTTTTGCAATAGGCTGTTTTGGGCTCTACTTGAGAAATATTGGGTTAGGCACAATGTGGAAACTCCCTATTATCCACATATGAGTTAGCAAGTGGAGGTCTCAAATCATGAGATAAACACAATCCTTACAAAGAAGGTGAATGCATATAGAACCGATTGGTCTAGAAAGCTTGATGATTCTTTGTAGGCATACCAGATTCCATACAAGACCCCAACAAGTATGTCTCCATGTCATCTTGTGTTTGAAAAGGCCTGTCATCTTCCTGTGGAGCTTGAGCACAAGGCTATGTGGGTGCTCAAGAAGCTGAATTTGGACTGGTGTACAACATCTTATCAACGGCTTGGTCAATTATATGAAATGGATGAGTATTGCCTCATCACTTATGAAAGTTCAACACTATACAAGGAGAAGATGAAGATGTACCACGATTGAAAGATTGAAAAGAGAGACTTTAAACCGGGCAATTTGGTTCTAATTTTCAACTCAAAACTTCGCTTGTTTCTTGGCAAGTTGAAGTCTAAGTGGATGGGACCATTTGGAGTGGTACAAGTGTCCTAATACGGTGCAATCGAGCTTGAGAATCGGTAAGGCAAGTGGTTTAAGGCAAATGGTTAGCGTGTTAAAGCCTACTTGGGAAACACTGAAGAAATTAAGGTGGTTAAAGTTTGGGACCTTGGTGAAGTATGAGTAATCAAGGAACCTGCATCATGCCGTGATGTTAAATCAGGCGTTGCATGGGAGGCAACCCATGAGCAAAGCTTGATGAAGTCTGAGTAGTCAAGTGACTTGTATCATGCAGTGATTTTAAATTAGGCGTTGTATGGGAGGTAACCCATGGCTAACATGTGTTTAATTGTGCAGGAGCTAATAAAACTAAAGAGGGAGAAATAGCAGAAAAAAGAGATCCCACGGGCATTTTTATGGGCCATTTTAGGTCCCATATCCCATGGCAATTTTTGTGCAAAAAAAATTAAGGGAAATAGGCTCTGGAATGAACTGACAGTGAGGAGCCACGGGCCGTGGCACATTGCATGTGCCATTGCGTACCCATCGTCGGCTCTAATATGATTAAAAATGCTTACTGGTCCAATCCCACAATATGATATGATAGGTCATCACAACCCTGATGGCCGTGAAATGACATGCTCAATGCCTAAGTAAATGGCCCATGGGACAGGCCGTTGTGTGGCCCATTGGCTGTAAAAAATACTCGTGGTCTGGGTCGGTCAAAAATTAAAATTTGTTTTTTTTTAATAAATGAACCGACCCAACTCGGTTCCCTTTTCCCTATTTACCTGCGATTTTAAAAAGATTGACCTCATTAAATTAAGGTCAATCTCTTTACACTCCCTCCATAATCCCCACATCTCTCTCACTTTCTCTCCTAAATTTTCACTCCTTTACACACCTATTACAACTTCACAAGGCACTAACTCTAGGAACTTTTATCAAGTTACTCAAGCTTCAAACTTCAAGAAATTCTTGCAAACAAAAGAGTAAGTTCAATCTTACTCTAATTTTTTCAAATTATTTTCGAGTAACTGGATCTATGGGTTCTTGTGTTATGAAAATTACAATATGTCTAATATAAAGAACCCTAGAACTAAACTGTGTGTAGGTATGCATGTATGGTTATTGTTTTGATAGTAGGAACTAGGGTTAAGAAAAAAATTATTTTTTAAAATTGATCATGCTAAAACTTATGTGGGGTTCGTATGGATGTTGTGTGTTGTTCAGTGGGGATAGGACTTGTGAAAAGTGCAAACAATGATGCTAAATTGATCCCACACCCACATCTGACGGTCCGTAGAAGCCCCCACGACTATAGGATTTGAATGTTGTAAGGGACTGCAAGTCTATTTCACCACTTGTAATGACCTTTCCGGTCATTTACATGTTTTCGCTTTCTTATACCATTAGAGCATACTTGTAGCGGCCCAAGTCATTTATGGCTTGTCGGGACCGGTAGTTTGGTGATCAGGCCGTTTGTTTGGTCTTTATGATCGTTCCTCGTTTTAGAGCTTCAACTTTTGAAATTGTTGACTTCCGACAACATTCTTCGTAATATCAAAGAATTAAACCAAGGTTCTAGGTCAAAGGAATCCCTTACTCGAAAGTTTGAGTTAAAGAAATGCCTCGTGTAACACCTCGCCCGTTTGAAAGGTTTAAAGTAACCCGTGCCTTTGGGGTAAGACTAATAGTGTATAATATACTAAGAAGGATGTGTTATGAGGTATTATAATCGCAAAATGGTCGTATGATAAGTTTTGAAGTCAAGCAAGTTGCGAAACAAAAGTCGGAAAAAGGTTATTGTAAATTTTTTTTAAGGAATTCTCTTCAAATTTGGGTTAAATGTATTGGGGTGTTTCTCCCTATTTATAAATAGTTAGTGGGCCCCCAATATACCAAATCGAAGGTCTACGAGTCTAGTTTCCAACGCACTAAACTGTTTATCCATACAACTTCAGAATAGAGAGATATTCACATTTTTGTAAGACTGCACAAGCAGGCACATCAAAGTGGGGCCCACATCCTAAGTCGGTTCAGCTTATAAAAGATGATTTCTCCTTCGTTTTAACTCATTTTTTTCACCCAAAATTCTTAGAAATTCAGAGGGAGAGTCCATAAATAATCCATGGACTTTTATCCTTTCAATTCGGAAGTTGCTCTACGTCGCGAGCTCGTCATTTTGGTATAGTTTTCCCCATCGATTTCATGGCGTATCTTCGTGGGTGTTGATGCAGCGAGCTAGCAGGTGATTTTTAAGTATTTGGCAGTATCTATGGAGTTATTTTGGTGAGGTATGGTTCCCGTACACTTATCTAGTTGTTGGATCAAGATTTTAATCTTCTAGTTATGAAAAGTTGTTGTTGCCGATATCTTGTAGTAGTTTCTTGTTGATTTTGGATTAGTTTGTTGTTCCTGCAAGGAGGCAGGTTGTTAATCTTGGGATATTGAATATTTTTGTCAAGTAAATCTCTCCCCTACGACCCTCTTTCGTTATTATATGTTCTAGTATTGTTTTATGGATTTCTGAGCCACGAAGTGGTATTTTGGATTTGTGGCTTTGGACAGCCCCTTTATCTTGATATGTTTGGTTATTGTTATGGTGTTCTGGTTGTGGTAAGGTGCTGTAGGGATTGTGAAATTGTGCGATTCTTTTTGGGATCGCATACGATAGTGATTGGATTGGACAACGTGAAGTATGCCTTGAAATAGTGCCTCGGGAGCTCGTCGCTCCTTTGAGATGTGGTTAACATATTATTGTTGGATTTAGCTGCCATTTATTATTGTTATTGGCCTCATTTTATGTTTTGGAGTTGGCTGGTCGCGAGTGTGACATTAACACCTTATCAAATGGCTATAGCTCGTTCGTGTAGCCTCGTCGATTCTAGCAATTGTTCCATTACCTTGGTTGGTTAGCCTTCATAGAGACGCCTTTGGGGCTTCAGTTAAAAGTATTATTTTGTGATTTGGAGCTTCCCGGAGCAGTTCGAGTTTGGATGACGCCGTTCCCACAGCTAATCATCGGATGACAGGTAGGTTATGATTTTTCCCTATCTAGACTCTGCGTATATAGGCTATAACTGCATTAATTAGCATCCTTGGATGGGTTGTTATACGTTGGTACCCCAGACCTTGTTCGCCTTTCGTCTGTCTATTTCATATGTTGTTTGTAGTATTTGCTTAGTATTGTATACTACCTTTGTGGTCCTGTGTGGCCTTGTATTGACTCTGGAACATAGATGGTGGGTTATTTGGGGAATGTCCGCGAGACCCCGACATAGATATAATCCTTTTAGGCAGGTTATATCGGCTGAGTAGCTGTTGGGCCTGTGCAGGGCTGATAGGATTTGTTGTGAGCCGTTGGGCTACTTTTATATTTGTGTGCGAGCATATCATCCATGAAAAAGGTTTTCCCCTGTATGTTTTACTACAGTTTTGGCTGCGA